>CM044006.1:88699138-88944138 GCA_024085815.1 Flaveria linearis | reverse complement strand
CTCAATAGTTATCTTCCAAATATCACTGTTACGAATTTTCTTTTGAAGGTGAAGTAGCATTTGTGATTTCACGGGTAGTTCAAAAAGAGGGAAAGTAATTCATGACACCACAAAATCTGAGTTGTAGTTGTAATGTTTAAAAGGTTTTACAATTATGCCCTTGTAACTGTTTTGCCATCCAAATTAAAGTGATGATTACGTTTTTATCTTTTTATTTTCAATCATAGATCTAAATCATCTATGGTTGTAATTAGTTTTATAGTGTTTTATAAACTGATTTTATAGATCATAGATCTAAATCATCTTGGGTTGGGATCCAATCGTTGGAACTTGGAACATAGAAATCAAGGGACTGTGGCAAGCAAATAAGTGGCAAACCTTTAATTAAAAGCATGTTTATAATTAAAAATCGTGAAAACTACCACTATCCAATCACATAATTATAATTGATTTATTTTTTGATTGTTTAAAGTATACTTGAGTAACTTTAATCTTATTTTTTGAGGTCACTATTTATTTTTTATTTAAACTCCAAGGTTGACGAAGATAACGAATCGAGTTACGTATACGTAACTTGTATGAGTTAGATGTACGTAACTCTTAGCTGTACACTTGCTAACACGTACTTACATATACATAACCCTTACATATATGTATCTATTAGTTATACACTTTGTAATACGTACTTACATATATGTACCCCTGGTTTTCACGGTTTTCAATATGAACATAGTTTTTATTTGATCCCTCCCCTATATATATATATATATAATATATATATAATATATATAATATATATAATATATATATATATATATATATATATATAGGGGAGGGTTCCTAAAAAACCTTTATTTATAAGAAAATCAAGGAACTACTTTAAACCATTGATCAGATTGATCAATGGTTGATATTCATCAATGGTAATTTTAGAAATATTTAATAGATAATTGGTTATTGAATGATTAAAGGGTATATTAGGAAGATTATAATTTTATATTTTGAAACAACTAAAATTCCTTAAATATCTCTCTCTCTCTCTCTCTCTCTCTCTCTCCAAACAAAATATTAGTTTATTTAAATCGAATTAATTTATTAAAAACAAACCTAAAATATATTAGAAGAACAAATGTTTTTTCTGTAGATTTATAATTAGTTACGTACATGCTTACTTATACGTAAACATTTTTACATATATGTTCACGTATATATGAGCATGTTACATATATGTTATATATATTTAAACATGTCTACGTATATGATTTCGTATATGTAAGCATTTTTACACGTATGTTTATGTTTAAGTATACTAGTTTACGTATATGTAAGTGACATTATAGGAAGAAGAAGAAGAAGCTAAAATTGAATATATCTAAAGGGTATTTACTACATATACGTATACGATGTAAAACCCAAAAACAAAATAAACAACAATACAATCAACCAAATTAAAGTTTCATACATTAAAATATTCTATAATAAATTGATGCAGCCATATGTAAACCAGCTTACATATATGTAAACACATAAGTAACTTGCTTACTTATATGTAAACACAACCAATTGAATGACATATATAACAAACTAAACCAAATCAAATCACAATCATATTTGTTCCCTATAAGAAACATGTATGCCCCTGGGATAATTTTAACAAGCTACATATTTGTAATGCTTGAAATATGTATAGTATATTCTATTGTAAAAAACTAGTTATTATTTCATAATTTTGACAAGCTACATATATGTAACAATATGCAAAGAAGAAAAAACCAGACAACATGTATATTGTTCTATTATTATAGTAAAACTTCCGTATATGTAAGCAATCAAAAATAAACAAAAATGGCAATATGATTGCTTTTATATTAAAATGATGAAACTTACTATACGTAATGACTCATTATATACAAAATTAAAAAATTCAAAAAAAATATTGGTGTTAATAATCAGTTCAAAATAATAAAGAACTATTCCTTCTTACAATGAAAAGATGAATGCTTGAGCTAATTAAAGTTTCTCAAAATTGGTTATGTAGAAACAATGATGAAAGGATCTATGACGAATCAAATTGGTCAAGTATGTGTATGTAACTCATACAAGTTACACATGTAATGGGTTACGTATATGTAACCAAGGTTTTACAATGTAACATCTCGTATTTTTTTTGTTAATTAAAAGTTAAGCGTCGTTAATTCTTGTAAGGACCATAGTTGATAATTCTGAAACTTACGGGGTAGATGAGTTGTCTTTAATCATTAATATACAAAAGATAATAATCAAGTTTTTTTTTATGATAATAATAATCATAATAATGATAATAATAATAAACATACTAAGGGTAATCTTGTAAATAAATATAAGTTTTATTATGTTAAACTCATAATTAATTAGTTTTCTACATAAATATAAATCCTTAAAACCCCCAGGACTAAACTGTAATTTAATTAAACTAAAACTAAAACTTTGGAATTAATTAAACTAAAACTAAACCACAGGGACTAAAGCTGTAAATTACAAAACATATTTTTTTTCCCCTTTTCCCTCGTAATTCCGGCGAGGAACCCGGCCGGAGTCCGGCCACACTCCGGCGACAGTTAAACGCCCAAAATAAGTCGTTGCAACCAAATTAAATCGTCCAAACTCCTTCATATATACGTTTCGAACTTGTACACATCAATTAATCACCTTCAAACACCGGTTACAACCTCGAATGATTGGATAACCGAAACCCATTAAACTTATAACCGTTTGATCCTTAACTCCTAGTAATAATCTAATCAAACGAACATAAACTATCCTCAAACCAATCTTAAGCGTTCACAACTCACAATTCTACCTGAAACAAACACAAACACCTCCTTTGATCCTTTCCTTAGCCGCGACCTGCAACAATTCGAAAACGATAATCAAGGCTTCGAAACCCGAAATCAACAGAGGGCTTTTCATCCTTGAGTTCATAAGAAGCTACCTGTTCAATTAATTTGATTAACATCATCATTTGGGTGCTTAACCAGTGCTACGTTAGTCGCGACCTGGTCGTCAATTGTTCTTATCATTTCCTACATCAAATCAGGTAATTAAACATAGATATACACTCGATTTTAGTTGGAAATCAAAAGCCCTATGATTCAGATCATTAACAACATCATTTGGTGCTTCAATTTGATCCAAAATGAAACTAGGGTTCTTGGATTTGGGAGTGGTTTGTATCAAATGGTCTTAAGATTTAAAAACCAAGTTAAACCGCGGCCACGGCCTTGGTTTACTGGTTCTGCACTCACATCCTAACTTTGAGGTCCCGGGTTCGAACCCGGGCACCCTCATTATTTTTTTTAAAGGCTTTTCAACCTTTAAAATATATAAAAAATTCCTTAAAATTATAAAATGGATTTTATAAACTTTATTTATTTTAAAGCTATCTAAGTATTTCTGTAGTTTTATTTTTTAAAAACTTTAACAATTGTTATACAAAATATTATTTACAATTGTTATAAATATATATTTTTATAAACATGGACTTTAAATAATAAAATCATTAAATTATTAGTGGACACTATATTTAGTTATGTATTAATCATGAAAATAGTAGAAACTATATATATTTTCACAAACTATTTACGAATGTTATTTTAAGCTATTTTCTTATAAATGTACTTTAATTGATAGTTTAGAATAATAAGTTATCGTTGCTCTATACGTTATTGTGATCATTATTAAATAAAGTTTAGAATATTAATAGGCATTATATTAAAGTTTTATCAAATTATTTACAAATATTGTTTTCTTATAGAATATACTTTAACTAACGGTTTTGATTAATATTTTTCTTAATTATTCTTCGTTAATCATAAAGACTTAATTACATTTGAACTTCATTAGTATATCTAAATTCATTTCTAAAACACTTAATAATTCATCTAATGGATTAAAAATATGAAAATTTACTTTATAAATTTAATTACTTAACAAACTCATAATTCTATCAAACCCTAATTCTTATTTGAACGTTAATCATATTATTAATCTTAAACTTGTAATATATATTTAGGTGCTTGTAATGGATACTTTGGATCATCGTTTAATCTTTTATTATCATCTTGTAGTGCATATATCAATGTGAGTATTTCCATACCCCTTTTTCTTATTTTCACACTTTGGGTGAAACATGTTAACTTATATTATTGCACTTGTAAACTTATTCGAGACTTGTAAACTTTATGGCAATTTATTTAAAGTTGTGGTTAGTTGAACTTTTGTGGTTACCATGTTATGGCATTATATGTACAATCATTAACTATTGCTAGCCCAGCGAAGTCATAGATCTATGGACAGACAACCTATTTGGTGCTAAAGTCGATGAACTGCCGACTCCTAGGAGCCGTATGCTTGTGCACTAGGGAACCAAATACACTTAGCTGATCATATATACTTTAATGTATAAGACTTGTAAACTTTGTCGAGGTTTGATTGTTGCATTGTTCATAACATCCCTAATCACTTTATTCACTAACTTATGACTTGAATTGCCATCTTTTATATACTTATGTATTGAAAACTATGGAATGCTCACCAACATTTTTATGTTGACCTTTTATTTTTAACATGTTTCAGGAATACCCAAGAATGTGTTCTACTCTTTGAAGCTTATCTCACTTAGGACTGGACTTAGAGAAATAAACATTGATCTTGTTACTTTCAATCTTGTGTTCATGATGTATCTTTATTTAAGCCTCTTACTTGTATTGTTACAATTAAATCTTTATTAATATATTTGGAATTAATAATAGCGTTATGTGGCTGTGAACAATCGTAACCCTCACACCTCGACGTTTCCGCCGTCAAGGTTGGGGTGTGACAGATTGGTATCAGAGCCCATAACTATAGGGATTTAGGTTATTAGAAATGGTGACCTAGACTATAGTTATGCATGAACCTCATAGAAAGATCATTATACTTTTGTGCTTACTTATTGTTTGCGTGCTACATAATGCTATGCCTTTATGCAACTTGATGCCTTAGCATAGGATTGCCTTATGTGTGCTTAAAACTTAGTTACTTGTCTCCCTAAACTTAACTTTACTCTTTGATTCTCCCCGACAAATGAACTTCCTAAACTATTCTCAATGACATGTGGAATCTACACCTATCATCGTGGGTTCAATTCCTTAGACTCTATGTCTAATCTATGAAAATCTCATCAAGGTTTTGATTTCATAAGCCAAAGAAATTTGTGTGACACATAGACACCTGTATTCTGGATTTCCTGGCAAAAGGCCTTCGGGCTAAGGCAAGCATATCGTATAAATCTCATTGCGAGACCAGTTATGCTTACCTGGGGATTTCTGGGATGAGTGATAAACTATGGTCAACATACACAATTTTCTAAGGCAAGTGGGTCAATTTACCTTGACGTGTCAACGATTCCAAATGGTAATGCGTTACTAAATGGAACCATCCTCTTTGTATCTTAAAAATCTTTGATTCCTTGAACTGGTTTCTTTCATTCTTATCATACATAATGTTCCTGTGATATTGAACTCGTCTTACCTTTCAACTCCTACGTTTAAACATCGTTACATGTTAGGCGTTTCATGTAGCTATTTCTATACCTTGATCAACGTGTACATGACTCTTATTATACCCAAAGATATTAGGAATCTAATCGAACGATCTTTAAAACTTAAATCGTTACTTTTGGTTTTCAAATCTTTCTAAGGGTGTGTCCCATAACTAAAGACATTCAATGTTGTAGGTGGAATTCCTACATCTCGGATACTCTGCTAATTGAATGTTAATTTTGTTAACTCAAATATTATAATGGTCACTCACCTCAATGATCGAATAAACTAATTATAACTTTGTTACCACTTATAAGTACGTGTGTCTTTAATAAGGTTATGGCTGACCTCATATCTTTGAGAAGTCCATGTATTCCCTTCGATTGTGAATTGAATGTTCACATCTCATTGTGATGTCGAACCATTCTTGTCCTTGATTTGTCTTCCTGATTTAAATTATTCAAGATTTGAACATCATCATAACAAATTCTGTTATCTCGAACTTTGATCTTAAGCTTGTAAGCATGATTTTTCTTTTGTTACATTGATGTAACTTGAAATTTCCTGAATTTCTAATTGATATTCTTTTCTTTTCGCTGTTATGTCAAACTTCGTACCGTCTGCACCATGGGAGATGCAAGCGTTTGTAAGTCAACCTATGACTAAGAACACTCGTATCTCCTAAATGATTCTAACTCATCAAAACAGGGTGATTCCCTTACTTTGATGATTCTCTATTCGTTTCGATAAATGGTTTCAATCGTGTGTTTTATGAAATTTCATCCTCTGGATTGGGTGATTACCTTATCTTGAGGATTGACTTCGATTATTTTCTTTGGAATGGCATTTTACAAATGACATGATCTCACCAAAATAGGATTGGAACCCGTACATTGGTGACAATTGTCAATTTCCGATTGTTTTCTTGTTATTATAAAATTCAATCATCAAGATAGGCGTGAATTCCATACCTTGATGATAATCTCATTTTCATGGATTGTATTTTCTCAAATGAAACGACCTCATCGAATAGGAGTAAATTCTGGATTTTAATGAAAAAGTTCATCCTATTATATTTTGTTTTATAAAACTACATCGTTAAGATAGGGGAGACGTCCCTTACCTTAATGGTGAGTTACCTCGTTTTATTTCTGTGGATCCTCAACAATGAGTTGGGATCGAGCTTTTTATTGGTAAGTTAGAGGTCACCTTTGGGAATACACCATCAAGTTAGGAGTGAAAACCACACCTTGATGACTATTCACATTTCTTGATCTGTAACTTACCAAGGTTGTAATCAAGTGGCGAGAAGCATGTAGTAACTTGAAGGGTGAAACAATGTTAGTGTTTCGACCTATCAAGCCAAAGCATGATCTCTGAACTTGAAAGGAGACCTAATCGCTCTAGATAATTTTATTTTCGAGCTTGGAGCATTAAAATTCTTAAATCGATTTCGTTTCCCTTTATCTTCATGTTTTGATTTGATCTAGCTATATGGAACCATTTATTCCTTACTTATCAACTTTCATTTTGAGATATCATCAACACATGATTGAGTGATGGTAACTTTCTTAAACAATCTTTCTGCTAAATAAAGACGTTATCAACTTATGATTATGTCTCTAGTCATACGAATGTTCTCGATTGTACTTACGAGTTTGATGAATTACGTATGCAATCTGCATTTGAAAATTTGTTACGTTGCAAAACATGGTTACAAATACCTTTCTTATTGTTTGTGTCACTTCCTGAATCGCTTTCGAACCTGTAACCTTGGAAATCCTTAAAACTCTATCTTGATTTCGATCAACGAGACTCGTTATTACTTACATTATGACGTGGAGGTTAATAAACCTTCTTAACTTGTAGTCATGGGTTTGGCATAAAGGAAAAGACGTAACTTGGGATATGTCCAAGTGTCTTACCTTCACATATGACAATACCTAACATTCGTGATCCTATGGATCTCCTGTTTAACTTTTCTTTCAACTAAAATGTTTCTTATCTTAGAGGTCATGATGACAATTGGTGCATTATAGACCGATTGGTTAATTTCATATTGACGTAGGTGGGATAACGGGCGAGAAAATTACTTGTATTTGTTTCAAATATTCGTATACCGTGGTATGACGTTAAAACATCGATCGCTATTTTGGATGACCGACTCATTTTCTGCTTTTAATAATGTTCCTAATCATCGTCGTGAACTCATTCCAAAATCTTCGCATATCGTATTATTCTTAGACCGATGGTGGCCAAAAGGAGAAATACATATTTACAAGAAATGCGTTAAGATCATTTTATATAGTGGCGTTTGGGATTCTTAAATTCCGACGGTTAACCTTTCTTATCATTGTTGGTCTTTTATTGATTCCTAGACATCATTTTACTAAGAAGTTATATTCTAGAATTTGTGGCTTATAAGTCTAACATACCACGGTAACTCGTCATCGTTTTCCAACATTTCATCTTAAAACGTCTCGCATTTCATTGGAAGAGTTCAAATTAACATGCATTATGTCAAGAGACTTGTAAGATTCCATAAGTGAAACATCTCATTTGTAATCAAACGCCAATCACTGTCCATTAGTACACTTATCTTTCACCATAAGTATTCTGTTCGCCCAAGTTTCATTCTTAATTTCGGGACGAAATTCTTAAAAGTTGGGGAGACTGTAACATCTCGTATTTTTTTTGTTAATTAAAAGTTAAGCGTCGTTAATTCTTGTAAGGACCATAGTTGATAATTCTGAAACTTACGGGGTAGATGAGTTGTCTTTAATCATTAATATACAAAAGATAATAATCAAGTTTTTTTTTATGATAATATAATCATAATAATGATAATAATAATAATAAACATACTAAGGGTAATCTTGTAAATAATATAAGTTTTATTATGTTAAAACTCATAATTAATTAGTTTTCTACATAAAATATAAATCCTTAAAACCCCCAGGACTAAACTGTAATTTAATTAAAACTAAAACTAAACTTTGGAATTAATTAAACTAAAACTAAACCACAGGGACTAAAGCTGTAAATTACAAAACATATTTTTTTTCCCCTTCTTCCCTCGTAATTCCGGCGAGGAACCCGGCCGAGTCCGGCCACACTCCGGCGACAGTTAAACGCCCAAAATAAGTCGTTGCAACCAAATTAAATCGTCCAAACTCCTTCATATATACGTTTCGAACTTGTACACATCAATTAATCACCTTCAAACACCGGTTACAACCTCGAATGATTGGATAACCGAAACCCATTAAACTTATAACCGTTTGATCCTTAACTCCTAGTAATAATCTAATCAAACGAACATAAACTATCCTCAAACCAATCTTAAGCGTTCACAACTCACAATTCTACCTGAAACAAACACAAACACCTCCTTTGATCCTTTCCTTAGCCGCGACCTGCAACAATTCGAAAACGATAATCAAGGCTTCGAAACCCGAAATCAACAGAGGGCTTTTCATCCTTGAGTTCATAAGAAGCTACCTGTTCAATTAATTTGATTAACATCATCATTTGGGTGCTTAACCAGTGCTACGTTAGTCGCGACCTGGTCGTCAATTGTTCTTATCATTTCCTACATCAAATCAGGTAATTAAACATAGATATACACTCGATTTTAGTTGGAAATCAAAAGCCCTATGATTCAGATCATTAACAACATCATTTGATGCTTCAATTTGATCCAAAATGAAACTAGGGTTCTTGGATTTGGGAGTGGTTTGTATCAAATGGTCTTAAGATTTAAAAACCAAGTTAAACCGCGGCCACGGCCTTGGTTTACTGGTTCTGCACTCACATCCTAACTTTGAGGTCCCGGGTTCGAACCCGGGCACCCTCATTATTTTTTTTAAAGGCTTTTCAACCTTTAAAAATATATAAAAAAATTCCTTAAAATTATAAAATGGATTTTATAAACTTTATTTATTTTAAAGCTATCTAAGTATTTTCTGTAGTTTTATTTATTTAAAAACTTTAACAATTGTTATACAAAATATTATTTACAATTGTTATAAATATATATTTTTATAAACATGGACTTTAAATAATAAATCATTAAATTATTAGTGGACACTATATTTAGTTATGTATTAATCATGAAAATAGTAGAAACTATATATATTTTCACAAACTATTTACGAATGTTATTTTAAGCTATTTTCTTATAAATGTACTTTAATTGATAGTTTAGAATAATAAGTTATCGTTGCTCTATACGTTATTGTGATCATTATTAAATAAAGTTTAGAATATTAATAGGCATTATATTAAAGTTTTATCAAATTATTTACAAATATTGTTTTCTTATAGAATATACTTTAACTAACGGTTTTGATTATATTTTTCTTAATTATTCTTCGTTAATCATAAAGACTTAATTACATTTTGAACTTCATTAGTATATCTAAATTCATTTCTAAAACACTTAATAATTCATCTAATGGATTAAAAATATGAAAATTTACTTTATAAATTTAATTACTTAACAAAACTCATAATTCTATCAAACCCTAATTCTTATTTGAACGTTAATCATATTATTAATCTTAAACTTGTAATATATATTTAGGTGCTTGTAATGGATACTTTGGATCATCGTTTAATCTTTTATTATCATCTTGTAGTGCATATATCAATGTGAGTATTTCCATACCCCTTTTTCTTATTTTCACACTTTGGGGTGAAACATGTTAACTTATATTATTGCACTTGTAAACTTATTCGAGACTTGTAAACTTTATGGCAATTTATTTAAGTTGTGGTTAGTTGAACTTTTGTGGTTACCATGTTATGGCATTATATGTACAATCATTAACTATTGCTAGCCCAGCGAAGTCATAGATCTATGGGACAGACAACCTATTTGGTGCTAAAGTCGATGAACTGCCGACTCCTAGGAGCCGTATGCTTGTGCACTAGGGAACCAAATACACTTAGCTGATCATATATACTTTTAATGTATAAGACTTGTAAACTTTGTCGAGGTTTGATTGTTGCATTGTTCATAACATCCCTAATCACTTTATTCACTAACTTATGACTTGAATTGCCATCTTTTATATACTTATGTATTGAAAACTATGGAATGCTCACCAACATTTTTATGTTGACCTTTATTTTTAACATGTTTCAAGAATAACCCAAGAATGTGTTCTACTCTTTGAAGCTTATCTCACTTAGGACTGGACTTAGAGAAATAACATTGATCTTGTTACTTTCAATCTTGTGTTCATGATGTATCTTTATTTGAGCATCTTACTTGTATTGTTACAATTAAATCTTTATTAATATATTTGGAATTAATAATAGCGTTATGTGGCTGTGAACAATCGTAACCCTCACACCTCGACGTTTCCGCCGTCAAGGTTGGGGTGTGACATACAACCTCCTTCCTTGTCTAGATAAATCTTCTTCCTTGTTTTCACAAAAACAATGGAGAAACACAGGTGTAACCTTTGCTTAAGACCTTTACTAGTGGTAGAGCTTTAGGAGGCCATATGAGATCTCACATGCTTAATCTATACCTCAACCCCACACCCCACCACCGCCGCACTTACCGTCGCCGTGGCCATCATCGGCGTCGTCATCTCTTTCATCGTCGGAAGTTATCAAAACAGAGCTGTCAAGAACCACCACCGTCTGAAACGATCGAAGCGGGTTCGGAGGCCTAAAAGCTCATGGTTCGCTAATCAGCAACATTTTCATAAAGCTAATTGATCGGGATCTTCAATTTTTTATGCTTCACCTGTGTTCTTCCCTCTAATGATACATGATGTAGAATTAGGTTTTTCAAAACTCTGTATGTTGATTTGTTAATTATGGAGAATAAGTAGTTACTAAAATAATTTATATATAAATTACTAAAACACCCTTTGAATATAATAAATATAAATATATAATGAAAAATTATGATTGGTTAAAATTGGTTTTCTTGGTTTTCTCAAACTTGTTGGTTTTCTTAGGATCCCTCCCCTATATATATATATATATATATATATATATATATATATATATATAATATATATATATATATAATATATATATATATATATATATATATATAATATATATATATATATATATATATATAGAGAGAGAGAGAGAGAGAGAGAGAGAGGGGCTTTCAAATAAGAACCATATTTTTGTCAAGAACTAAAAGAACTAATTACAACCATTCATTTTTTTTGTTTGTTTTTTTAGTTATTTAAATTACCTAGAATTAATAAGGTTAAAATTGTAATTTAACAATTAAATTATTTCCCTCCTGCGCTTCCAATAACCGCATGTGGTTGGATCCCTCCTCCCAATTTCTTTTTCTACCTTCAAAATTAGCAGTTGTCATTTTCTGTCTAGTTCTATTTTAGAAATTCAATAATAATGGAGCAAACATCCCTCCAATCTCCACTAGTAAAACTGTTGAAATCGTATGGACCATTGTAATTAAATACTCATAAATGTAATTAAATCTATAATAATTAATTTTAAGGAACAGTTGACTTAGTTTGTGGGGTCGATGTTATTTTGTAAGTATAGGAGCCCTATAAAATCAATAGAATCCCCTATTAAATCAACAACATCCGTTGTTTCAAAGAGAATACTAGAAAGCACCGGATCAAAAAAATCACCTCCTCTAAAAAAGTCTTCTATAACTGCAATTCTAAACAACACAAAGTACGATCAGAAGCTATATTTTTAATTTAACAAATTGAATTTTAATGATCTAAATTAAAATATAATGTTTAATATGCACCATATCTAATATTTTAAGTTCCAGAAAAATGAAAATAAGGATCTCATGTTACTTCAAAACTTTGCTTATCCACAGAGTGTCAACTAATAATCTGTATTGATACTATTGGGCATACATACTAGATGACTTAAGTCGAATCATAAAGAGAGAAATTACGAATGCATGCATTTGTACATGATAGAAGTGTGTGCATTAATGCATAATTACATTATGTTAGTTAATGCATAATTGCAGTCATGACAGTATATATATGCATTGTTAATTGTATTAGAAGATGAACACGAGGATATAGCTTACATTACTTTGTTAAGTTTTACAACAAATCGACATTTAAAATCATATGAATTCAATTAAATTAATAGGTTAAGATCATTGATTTGATTCTTAGACATTCTCAACCAACATAAAGGTGCTTTTAATTTATGGCAATTGTGTTGATGTTTAACCTTTTACTCTGAAGATATGAGGTGATTAGTCAAGTTAATTTGTTATTACAGTCCCAACTAAATAAAAAGAATGCATTCATAGTATATATTAGAAGTCAATGCTTTAAAGAGAAATTTCAGAATGTGCGTTAATGCATAATTGCAGTATGTGTATAGATACAAAATTACAGTATGTGCATAAACGCATAATTATATAATTGCTATCGAATATATGCATATTTACTTATAAATTACTATCATTCAATATTGACAAATCAGTTGTTTCAACATTGACAAATCAACTATTAATGATGGTCAAATGAGTCTTGAGTAGCAACTACAGTAGTTAGTTGAATGATGAGTGATGACGATCAAATGACAGCCATAGGTAGCAATTTTAGTGGTCAGTCAGCGGTGTTCAATATTATAATATGGTGGTATCTTCCTATTCTAATAAAAAGGTATCTGGGATGACACGTGTCAACACCACAATCATTCTCACCAAAATTTTCCCGCCTCTCTCTCCTATTAAATAATTACCTTAATTACTAATAATACTATTTAACACTTTTTTAGATTTAATAAATTAATAAAGAGATCTATTTATTAATGTTATTTCTAGATAAACAATTTTTTTATAAAATAATAAATTTATTTAAAGCATAAGACTTTTTTAAAAATACGAAATATTTAAAATTGGTATTTTTAAAAAGTTATTTTTTTAAAACCAAAAATATTTAAATTTAAGAGTTATAATAAGAAAATTTTTAAAAATGACATTTTTATACGGTTTGTTTTAGAACAAAACGTTTATTTATTTTTTTGAAAAAAAACAAAGTTTTAAAAAGTTGATATCACTATTTTATAACTTAAGGTCATTTTTAATACATAATTTCAGTGATATTATATCTTAAAATATTATTTTATAATTAATAAATTTTGTTATATTAATTTTTTATTTATTCAACCCGTGTAACACACGGGTTATTATAGCTAGTAATGAGAATAAAAGGATATTATTGGTTTTCATTGGTAGATATAGGTGCATCCATTGGAGACAAAGAACAAATAGGATTATAGAAGTGTTATCAAACAAATCATTCGTCTTCAAACTAAAGAATTTTCTTTTAAAACTTGTTCATATTCTAACAAGCTCATTTTATTATTATATTTTCTTATTTAATGAATCAGGAATAGATTTTCAAAGACTTATATGCATACTCTTACATATTAATTTTAGAAGTTTTTTTAGTCAATGGAAATATTCTTTTGTTCGACGAAAAAAATCAACAACTTCCTTAAACCATCGTATTTATTGGCTTTCATATAAAAAGGATTTAACTAAAATTTGTTTGGTTAGTAAATATAAAATTTTAAAATTATTGAGACAAGGTTATACAGATTTGATATATTTTAATTAATGTTGAACAAAAAAGTAAAAATAATTTTAAACTACAATACTTGTAAACCTACGTTTTCTCACTACTGTTTTAAAATATATTTTGAATATAATAAATGCTAGATATTTTTGCAATCAATACTAAAATAAATGTGTTAATCGTCAAATAAGAAGACTGAAGAGAGTGGGGTTAATAAATTTACGGTTATCCCCTTTTAGGTGGTTATCATGCATAATTCAAATGAAAGAAAGTTACTTTTGTACCCATGTTATTTTAACCGTTGATCATTTTTTTATATATATATATAGAGGGAGGTTCCCCTAAAAATTAATTTTTCCCTAAAAATACTAAGAAGTAATCATAGCCTTCTAATATCTAATTAAGGGCTAAGATCAAAGTATAGAAAAAATAAGTAATCAAGGGTAATTTGAGTATTTTATATATTACCCACAATTGTTGACTTTTTAAAATTTCCTCCTATTTTTTTAAATGCTAATAACTTTTTCATACGACATTATTTTTTTAAATAAATTACACCATAAAATCAAGCATTTTTTTCTCTTTAGTTTGAGTATAGTATTACTATAGTTTTTTTACAAAAAAAATCAAATTATGTGAAGTTGTGCTACATTTTTAACGTTTTTGTGCTGCATTTTATAAAACAGCACAAAGCTGTGCTGCATTTCATAAAACAGCACAAAGCTGTGTTGTATTTCATAAACAGCACAAAGCTGTGCTGCATTTCATAAAACAGCACAAAGCTGTGCTGCATTTCATAAAACAGCACAAAGTTGTGTTGCATTTCATAAACAGCACAAAGCTGTGCTGCATTTCATAAAACAGCACAAAGTTGTGCTGTATTTCATAAAACAGCACAAAGCTGTGCTGCATTTCATAAAACAACGCATTTCATAAAACAGCACAAAGCTGTGCTGTATTTCATAAAACAGCATAAAGCTGTGCTGTATTTCATAAAACAGCACAAAGCTTTAATTTAGAAAAAACCAAAAATCTAATCAAATAAATACAGATCCAACAGATAAACACTAATTAAAGAACCAAAATCAAGTAATTTAGAAACAAATCAAATCCCAATCCAAAATGAGATACCCAATCGAATTGTTGCCCCTATTCAAGCACAAACAGTAAACCATACACCATCACAGAAACTAATAAACAATAGCCGCAACGCTGTTTTAAGCATTATAAGTAGAATCAGAAAAAAAAACGAAAATCGTAATCATTGCTTCAATTGAAAATTACCGAGTGAGGATTTATTAATTGGAACGAGGCTGCTATTGATCTCGTAAATTGTAATCGCTGTAGGCTTGAAATTACCGACCTTTCGTTTTTTTAAGAAAGCAGCAGCCCTAGTCTTTTTTGAGGTTGCTTTGATGTTGCTGGCTGCAATTCGTATTCACAACTGGCTATTGAATTTGATTTCTGCATATCCATCATGATCAAGTATGATGATATGATGTATTTAATAAAACAGCACATTACATTCGAATTTGTGCTGCATTTTGATAAATACAAAAGGGACTAATGAGTGTGTTTTAGGACCATAATGCCCTTTAATCCTAATTTGAAGAGTGCCACATGTAATCTCCTTATTCCTTCTTAGCCTACTTAGGCAAAACTTATTTCTTAATAGAACCTCTACCTATATATATATATATATATATATATATATATATATATATATATATATATATATATATATATATATATATATATATATATATATATATATAGGGTTAGGATCATTACAGAACCATTTTTTATTTTCAGAACTACAGAACCATTGATTTACATAAATGTATATTAAGTCTGGTAATACTTGACCTGTTTTACATATGTGTATATCAGACATGAACAATAACTATAAAAAACAACTAAATATCACCAGTTTAACTTACATCTATGTAAATCAATGGTTTATAATTTACATTTATGTAAATCAATGGTTCTTTTGGTTCTGAAAATAAAAAATGGTTCTGTAATGATCCTGATCCTATATAATATATATATATATATATATTATATATATATATATATATATATATATAATATATAATAAATGGTGATAGTTGATAACTCTTGGTTATAATTTCTAGATCTCAATCTTGATTTTAAATTTGAGTGACGAACCACATTAATCTTGAACATGATCTCTACACGTTTAAGAATTTGAATAGGATTTGATAATTAATAAATTTAAAAGCTATAATTGAGCTATCTACTATTCTTTCTTTAGAGAAACAAAAAAGCTAGCAAGCAAGAGAGGGCCAAGGATCCTAGGATGAGAGGGGTACGTTAGCCCGTAGCCCTTTGTCACCGTTATTTATCAAAATATATTTAAAAAACTTACTTTTTTAATTAAAACATGATCTAAACCTCTTAGTTGTAGTTAGTAGGAAAAGAAAGAAAAACTTTGTGATGACTCTCTGACTAAAAAGTCCTAAATCCGTCAATAGTAATATAAATGTCGTATATTTAAGGGGATACGAAGTTTAAAACTTAATATAGTAATTCCATCTCATATTATATTGTTTAGACTTTTAATTTATATAATTATTTTAATATAATACGACTACCCGACCAAAAATTTTTTTCAATTCAGAATTGTAGAAATGAAAACAAGCCCGGATTTATTTACAACTAAAAATTCTTATTATCAGAATATAAGTATTAAATCTGCACATCAAAACATTTAAACCCAAAACCACTTTAGTCACCGAACAAACTATCCATCGATGACACAACCACCCCGAATATCCGAATAATAGCACTTGCTTCCAATACTTTATTTTCAAACCCAAATTCATGCGTTTGTACAAGTGGGATTCCACATATATACTTTTCTATCATTTCATGGCTGAAGTTATAAGAACGGTGCTTTGTCTTTAACCCTTCAAAACAAAACACCAATAGTCATTTTCAGGTATTTTTGTCCATCTCCGACCGCATTAATTATATTTAGTAGTTGTGACATTTTATTTTCTTATTAATATATTGCTTACATTTTATATACATGATTCAATGATCCTTTAATTTTTGGTAGTTACCTCCGGAAGAAGCAAGTTTTTTAATTTTTATACGAGGGGTTGTTTTGTCAAATGAGTATTGAGTAATGATATCGAAATTCTAGTTTAATCACACTGAACACTTGGATATGTTTGAAAGTACGTACTCATAGTTTCTTATCAATTCTTTGTTGAGTATAGATATACTAGTATGATACCCGCGCGTTGCAGCGGAAAAACAACTCGGTTTCGTATATAATTTATAAGCATATATAGCAACGACAATTTCTGTGAAATTTAAAATCAATGTTATCTAGTTAGAGACTCATGCTAAATCTACTTACTCATTATCACCATACATATAGCAACAACAAATTGTTACAATATGGTCTTAGTTTCTAAAATTTCTTCTTTATGTAGAGATTTTTTTATGTTTATTGACTTGTTTATATATCATGTGTTAAAAAGAATACTGATTTTGACTTTTATCTATTTGATGGTCTCACTTATAACTTTAAGTCAAGTCCACAACACCTTGAAGATGACAAAATACAACATTTAATTTTATAGTTGTGTAAACACAAACTTATAATCATCTACTTTGTATTTCTCATCCTTTCAAAAATAAATTCATATCATAAAATCTATTAAAAAGTAAAGGAAAAAACAATATCATATATCCAAGAAATTAAAGAATAGCATTCTGTCTCATCAATCTAAATAAGCATTGCTCTTAAACAAAGGATCCAAATGAATCAACATGCATTTTGTCTTATCAATCTAGGAAAACTTTTAAGCTACCGCAAGGGTACCACTCTCCAAGCATCAATTTGGGAAAGAGGGGTAGAAATTGTAGAAATTATGTGACAAAGTTGGGTTTAAGCATAAAACTTTTGAGTTACCATCTTAAAATTAAAATAAAATTACCAAAGTAGTCATGGTTTATGTATTATAAGGTAGTAAAGATAAAATTTATTTATTATCAAAATTTTCATAAACTCTGTTACAAGTCAGCTTGGTTCAAGTGAAAGACACTTGTATTCGTGAAAAAGAACATAAACTTTAGAGAGCTTACAAGGTGCGCATCTTGTAAACGAGTCTAACGCTTAAGTCGGTAATAAAACATGTAAAATATACATGTAGTGAATTAACTTTCTTTTAGATTCACTCGAGGATGAAGACCTCTTGTTAGCAGACGTTGCCAAAGACATTTGAAAGTGTGAGCTTTCTATGTCCAATTACCTTTGTCATATATAGAAGGAAATCCTTTTTGAGGGAATCTCACAATGGTCATCGTAAGATGTTTTTAGGTTTGGGGATAACACCCACGCCAGGGAAGGTCTGATATTACAAGGTTAAAAGTTGTTTAGTAACCTTATCGATCCTATTAAAAGGCTACCTCTGAATCTGTCAAATATGAAGTGCATTTGGTTTAAAAAGACACATCTTAATGGTTTTCGAAACCTCTTAATGTTATGTTTTAGAAACAAACTGACTGATCCATAGGCTACTTTTTATTTGGTCAGATCTCTTAATAACTCAAAACAAGTTTGACAAACAACCTCTTAAGCTTAATTTCTTTTGAACGTGGAACTCACATGCTGTTAAAACAAACTCCTAGATCTATACCATTTATCCACGATTGGATTTAAGCACTCAACTTCTTGAAAAATAACACCATCATCGAGCTAAAGGTTCTTTGGTTTGCTCTTAGCATCCTACAACATGTCTTCAAGACCTACCTTGTCAGCAGTCCTTAGTGATACTATATGTTAGCCTGTCTTTATGTTGTGATAACACTACATTAGCAGGCCTTATTAACATGTAATACCGACACTCTTCAGTAAAACATTACCCGACCTTAACCAATAGTGTACAAGGAAGAGGACATTCAAAGCACCCCGTGGAAGACATTCAAGCTTAAGCTTCTTTGACCTTTTAAGTGAAATCCAGGTCGTGTAATATTGATATAGATATGGGTATGTCATTAGGAACTATCGGGGAAACATTCATGTTTTAACCCCACTGAGTAATTGTTTAGTTCATTTAAAATGACACAGATTCCCACTACTTTTCAAGTCACTATCATGCCAAATTTCCCATTGTCGAGACCAAGTATTACAGGTTTATGGAAAATGATTGGTTCCAATATCATCATCAGAAACAGTGAAGTTATGCGATCTATGTTACGATATTTCTTAAAAAGAAACATAGATGTGATGTGATGACAATGAAACTGAAAGCAACATTGATTATTACGACTTTCAAGAATTTCTATTATCTCATTAAATAATCATTTTAAGGGATTTAGAGATAACTCCAACTTCCCATCAATTCTCGAAAACCAGTTATTCTTTTTCAGCTTTGACAAAATAAGATTATTTTGACATAGATTAATTGGACATCAAAATCAGAATTAGTTTTGCCAAACATCACATGACTTGTTATTATGATTTCAAATCACAACATCACTTCTACAGCATATGCAAAAAACTGAATTCAAAGTGATGACTTCAGTAATCATATTAATTATTTAGGTTATGAGAGGCATGTTTAACACTTAAATGCACTGTTTTCACACTCATGATCGTTCATTTAAAAATTGTTCGTGTTCAACTCGTTTTATGTTTAATCTTTAATATTCTACAGCAACTTAAGTGAACACAAAAGAACATAAACAATCACAAATGAACATAAATAAACACAATGTTTGAATGATTTGAGAAACTTACTAGTTGGCTGCTAAATGAACACAATGTTTAAATAATAGAGGGCAAGTATTTTATAAAATTTATAATAAACATAAAATAGCCATAAGCACAAATGAACTTTAAATTAGAGGTTCTTGTAGATGTGGGATGTTTCACGTAGATGCTTCTATAGTTCTATTTGCAAGTTTCTTTAATACACAAAAGCAGACATGAAGGAGCTAATACAAAAACTTTTGAAGCATATGGACAGAGATGGAATTGAACAGAATAAAAGGTTCTTGCTAGAAGCTTTCAGTACGCTCGGTCATCACGAGTACATCAAGATGCTATTACTGCCGAAGTTAAGTCAAGTATTTTAGAAAATATGACCAATGTATAAATGGAAGAATTTGCAACTTTTGTAATTATTCCAGAAATGATTTAATAGGTTTATGTACTAAAACTCTAAAAGTTCATTTATATGATTTTCAACCCATTTGACGTATTTTATTTCAGGTTAGTTTCTTCGAGCTTACTAGTTTGACCCATAAAACAATTATTATAGAAAAAAACTGAGTTGACCTGCTTAAAGTGAGTGAATCAAAATGGTGGCATCTAAGAACTTATTCCCAAATTCCTACTGCAGATTAGATCATTTTCTCTTTATATGACAAGACAAAGAAAAACAAGCAAGTAGCATCATGATAATATAACGCTAAAATCTAATCCTGACAAAACAACATGCAACATACATCTTTAATATGATGAATTGTGTTATACCAGTATCTTTAAAAGCGGCCCTAAAAGCACCTTTAATGAGAACTAGCCTGCAGGCAACAGCTCATTCTTCCTCCGTCTCTGCATATGAAATCATCAAATGATGGTTGAAATCTTACATTGACTGAAAAGTATGCTTCAAAACACAAACCAATTAGCATTTTGAAAAAAAATTAGAAGTGTACCATGTATTGCATCCATGTTGTTTTCCTTGTAAACGCCAAGGGGTGAACCATGAACAGACAGAAGCATCTCACCCTGTTTTGGAAGCCTTAGTGTTTTAGGCGTCATGCCCACAGATAACCTCCCGCTACTCACCTGCAATTGTAGCAATTCCTAATACTAAATAACTGATAATCAAGACACATGACCCCCATGCACATTTATCTTTTTAACATGACGGCAAGGCCATCAAATTTATCATACAAAGAATATGCAGTTTCTATTGGCATTGATGGCACTGTTAATAAGCATTATTCACATCAACCAATGGAAACTAAAAAAAATCCTCAATTTTCTGCTGTTAACCATATGCATAATGAACAGTGAGTCACATGTAACAAGGACACATAAAAGTAACCTAAAGCAGCATACCCCAGGAGTTTGCATTGAATCTTCAATGCCAAGAATATGAGTGTCAGATGGCTCCTCTAGAACCTAAAGCATGAACCAAATAAGGAAACCCCAAAAATTAGTTATATTAGAATAAGATAAAGAACAATTGATGAAAAACCCACAGCAAAATGCATAAGAACATACAAAATCCTTCATCTGAAGATTATCAGCACCAATGAAGCTTGTTTTCCTGCCAACAACAACAGATAAGTAAGCTATTATACATCCGATAAGAACAAACTCAAATCATTTTTGAATATGAATTTACCAGCTTTACTTGAAAAGTCAAAGCCACTAAGAGATGAAATTGCAGTGGAGCATTCGGGATTAGCCAAGGACATATGTTGCAGAAAATAAGAGATCATGTTTCCTCCATCACCTGTGGTCATGGATAAGTCGCCATCCTTATCTTTCCATTTAACTTCAATCGGTCCATATTTCTCAGTTCTTGAAACTGTTAGGTTTGGAATATTCTCCTCAAAGAATTGAAGTAATGGGGTCTGTAGTTGTTCCTTGCTTATCCTAGATTTTAGCAAGCGTATAGCAGTAAGTAATCTTTCAATTTCCACATCACGAATCGTCCTGATTGCAGCACACTGGCGCTCACTGAATAATATCACCAAGCCATTCAGCATATTATTCAAAGCAATACAAGCTACTGTCTTTGTTAACATATATTGAAAAAGATAAACAATAAAACTAAAAGATTGGTATCTTTATAGTAACACAGCTACAGTCTTCGTCAATTTTATAAGGCATGTAACTACAAAACCAAGTTTAAAAGCTAAGAATTTTAAATGCTGATTCTGAAAAGGCAAAAAATTAACATCTATTATGGAATGCTAATTAGTAAATAAAGTGCCTGAAAATCTAAGATAAGCCACACTGCCACAGATGATTGGTTTGAACCTTGAACAGATATCAGTCAAATTTCATCAGCCAATAGCAAAATATAATAAATATTCGAAAACAAAGACTTCTTAACAAATCTAAAGACAAATGGACCACTAAATTATTACCAATTAAGTAACCATTTATTTTTCTTCCACATTTTCATAACCCAGACTACATTTTGATAGAAAAATTATATTAGCAAAAGAAGACACCTTCTTGGTCAATGAATGTGTTTTCTTCCGGCAGCGCACTTGTGTCAACATTAGAACGTGAATTATTGAACTGAGATGACGCAGACTGTTTAGTATCCTTCTTAGCCTTCCGTTTAGGCATCAGAATTGCGTAAAAGTTGATCACAACACAGCTTAGCTGAACTCAAATACAGCAATAAATACTCAGATACAATAATAAATATACATTATGCTGTAAGAATTAACGCAACAATAATAAGCATTATCCTTGGCTTACATTAATAAAAAGTCACCTGCCCCAGCCCCCATCAATTGAAGATCACAGTAAAGTCTAGCAACAAACAAAATGTTGAAGATCATAAAGTCGTCTGCCCCATCATAGTTACATTATCCAAACTAATTAAGTTTCAAATCGAGGTTAAATAAACAGCTTTCATTTTATTAAATCATTTCGTAGCCTAAGAAAAAGTATCATATAAAGTTCACGGTAATAAAAACCATCTCTCGACATTTCATCAAACAGCTTCATGCGTTTAACATCTCACCATTTCTAAGTCCGCATACTTGACATTACAAATAAATACTTTACTCAAAAGAAGATCGAAAATCAAACATTTACAAGCGTGATTTTCACTCATTCTGCTGAATTCTAGTGATTATTCATACATTTGGTCTCAAATTTGCAACCGCATGTTATAAATTGTCCAAAAAAACCCTAATTTTCAAATCCCATCATCTTTAAATACCAATTAAGATCTGCTTAGAAGTTACCTTCAATGAAGACCTATAAGCAGCCGTTGAGATGAAGAATAGTGGAGAAACTTGAAAAGTGAAGACACGTAGAAAGTTATATCTTGACGGCGAGATCGATTGCAGGAGAAACAGAGAGACGGGTGATCGGAGGGAGGGTTTTGAGCGATAAACGATGAGAAATTGAGGTGTGAGCGCCAACAATTTGGGGGTTTTTTGGGCATGTGATTTGAATACTATGCTTTTTAATTTACCTCCTTTATCTATTTAGTATTATTGATTTAGTCCTCTGATTGAAGGTGTGTTTTACAGACGGGCCCTTGTATTTTAGCAATCTTTTCAAATACATCAAGAATCATAAATAAAAATACTAAACAATAAATGAGTGGTTAAAACTTAAAAGCAACGTTTGTCACACGGCCCATGGTTCTAAGCTCTAACCCAGGTTTGGTCATGGTTTCCGAGAAATGCCTTTGGACCATATATATTGGCATATCGCCATAACTAATTATCTCAAAACAATGTTTTAGGAATCGAATCGTTATTAAGTTATTTGTTTTCTTATTATTTATTATCTTGAAATAATGTTTTAACAATCAGATATATGTTCTTAAGTTTAAGGACTCAATAATTGTAATTCATTATCCAAATATAGTTGTATTACATTATGTTTATTTCATCTATTTCATGTATTTGTATTAATTACGTCTTTTGTTTACTATGTGTTATGTGTGTATGTACTGAGATGGGCATGCTGAGGATTTGGGCTTAGGAAGCTGGCCTTAGGAAGCTGGGCTTAGGAGCTGATGCAGCTGGAAAGTCGTGTACGCGCGGATATAATTAAGAGAGATCAGATCAGTTGTGTTATCATCTCTTTCACACACTTCTCTAGAGAGTTCCTGTGTTCTTTGTTAGGTTTCATCGTATGTTAGGGTTTCATCGTGTTGATGAACTCTGATCTTGAATCTTGTTGTATTTGCTCTTAGTAAGGTCATCACAATGATGATCTAACTCACAGCTTTGTACGATTCACTCAGATTATCAAGTTTTCTTTTTATCTTCGTGACATGGTATCAGAGCCGAAGGCTCAGATCTATAGTTGCGCTTGATTCTTGGTAATCATCTTCCGCTGCAAAAGTTAAATCTCCATTTCGGACATTAGGGTTTCGCATTCTTGAAACCCTAAGTTCTGGTATCATCGAAGGCGCCTTAAATAAGGCGTATTATTGTCGTGTGAATATTTTCTACACATACTAGAGGACGACACTCTGGAACTTATTTTCTGTTCCTAAAAAGGACGGAACTACTGCTGATCTCCGGCGACACAGAGCGGAACCCTCTTTCTTCTATCTTGACACTGTAACCCTAAGTGAAGGTTATAGTTGTCAAGATCTGCTGTCACACCCCAACCTTGACGGCGGAATCGTCGAAGTGTGAGGGTTAAGATTGTTCACAGCCACATAACGCTATCCTTAAATGAAAATAATATTATCATAAGTTTCAAATAAAATACATTCATCAGTCTCAATATGAAAAAAAAGTTCCAAACAATACAAAACATAACATAAGCATTTTATTCATTTAACTAGGTCCAAATCCTAGTTTATTGCAAGCTTCAAATGATGACTTCAAGCGTGGGCATTTCCTGAAACATGTTAAAAATAACGGGTCAACTATAAAGTTGGTGAGTTCCCAAGGGTTTCACATACATAATATACCATGGATTTCAAGTAGCAATTCATGTCATAGGTTATGAGTTAGCAAGTTTATAAAGCACATATAGTACAATCAAACCTCGACTAGATTATATGTTTATATGAGTGGCTAAGTGTACTTGGTTCCCTAGTGCACAAGCATACGGCTCCTAGGAGTCGGCAATACATCGACTTTAGCACCAAATAGGCTTGTCAGGCCCAAAGATCTAAGACGTCGCCAGGCTAGCAATAGTTAATGATTGTAAACAATATATGTAACTCTTATAAGACTTACAATAACACAAATAACCATGACAAAAATAAAAGTATGAATTGCATGTGCTTTTATAAGATCTAAACGTTTATAAGTGTATGTTGAATAATGTAACATGTTTCACCCCAAAACGGTGTGAAATAGCATAAAAAGGGGCAAGGAAACTCACATGGATATAAGCATTGCAAGATGATAAATAAAAATTAAGGATGATCCAAATATCCATTAGGTGAAGATTAAGGTTAATATATGATTAACGTTTAAATAAGAGTTTGGGTTTCTATAGTTTTAAGGATTTTAATAAGTAATAAGTTTATAATGTAATTGTTTACATTATGATTCCATTAGAAGAATTTATATAGGTGATTAAGTGTTTTAGAATTGAAATTAGATATAATAATGATGTAATTAAATCCTAATATTTTCTAAGAATAATATATAATTTTCACAATTATAAAAATAATTCTTTACAGAATAAAGATAATATTGTGTCCATTAATACTTTAATGATTTTTAAATTATTGAATCAAGTCCATGTTCATATAAATAATTATTTAATTAAATTGAAAGAAACCATTTGTAACAACCTATAAAGTTTAAATATACACGTTTAATAAATATTTAACTAATCAATATTTTAAAAGTAACGTTAGGATCAAAATCAGTTTATTATTTATCATTTGAAACAAATAATAAATAATAAACTAAAGTAAGAATATAATCCAATTATTTTATTGAACATGTGATGTTTTAATAAAAAAAAATTAATGTTTAACATCTATTTTATAAGGTATTAAACTAGTTTTATTATATATATATATATATATATATATATATTTTTAAAATAAAATAAATGTTAGAAAAATACATAAATAAAATTTTCAGAAACAATTTGAATACCTTTAAAATAAATGAAATTTATAAAACTGACTTTTTATAATTTTTAGAAATTCTTTTATAATTTTTTAAGTGCTGAAAACATTTTAAAAAAATTAATGAGGGTCCCCGGGTTCGAACCCGGGACCTTAATGTTTGGAAGTGAGCTGGGAACCAGTGAACCAAGGCCGCGGCCGCGGTATTAGCTGGTTCCTTTTGGTTATAAACACAACCAACAAGCTATCCCCAATTCGCATGAACCCTAACAAGATCAAACCCAAAATTGGACATTGAAACTTTTCTGATAATGAAATCAACCTTGGGGCTTTTAATCCCTTAGTGATTTCGAGTCTAATGACGTATCAAATTACCTGTTTTGATTGTCTAGATTGATAAGAACAGATGCGGATGAGTTGCGACCGATGCTTGAATCTGTTTAACGTGCATTTGTTGATGTCAATCAAATTAAACTCGTACGAAGCTTCAAAGGACAATCAAGAATCAAAGCCCTAAATCAATTTCAAGTTAGATAGGTTGGAAGATGGATTTCGATTGGGTTGCAGGTTCGTGATGAGTGTGGGGATTGAATTCGATGTTTGTGTGTTTTCAGGTGAGATTGGGAGTTGAAATGGTTTAGGAATAGATATATGACCGATTATGTTGAATTAATTGGGTTATTGTTGTGTTTTAGTGTTCGAACGGCTTTGAGTTCAAGGAGCTTCGGTTACTCGAATGAATGGGCTTTGTAACCGGTGATTAACACCATTAAAGTGGTTAATCAAGTTCGAATCATGTTTGCGAATCAATTGGAAACGGTTTGGAATTTAAAAACGACATATTATGTTGGTTTTAAGGTGGCCGTAGCCTCGCCGGAGGACTTGGCCGGAATCACGGGGAGAAGGGGGTGAAAGGTTTGGGTTTTGTAATTTTACAAGAATAGTCCCTGCACTTTTAATGTTTTATTATTTCATGTAAGAAACTTTTAAAATAAGTTTCAAAAATTGCAAGTTTGGCCCCAAACTTATTAAAACCCAAGTTTTAAAATAATTCAAACTATTTATTTATTATTTCATTAAATCAATAACTAATTTATAAAAGTTTTTACATACTTTTTTTTTTGTAAGAATAATAAACTCTGTATATTAATTATTTATTTTAGTTTAATTATTAAAACTCATAATTGACCAATAGACTTCATAAATTTATTAAACTTTAGTAAGACTTTTCTATTTTATTATTTATTGTAAAATGATTAATAAACTTTATAACTTCATGAGAAAGAATTATTTATAAATCAATGATTTATTATAAGTTCTTTAAATGATTAATAAATAGATAATTCACAATATAAATTACACATTTAATGCATTTGATCCATTATTATTATTATTATTATTATTATTATTATTATTATTATTATTATTATTATTATTATTATTGTAATTATTAACATCAACGTATTAAACTTAATTGTTTATAAAATTAACTTTTCATAAGAGCCATGAATAGACCTTATAAGAATTTAAAAAGGTTAACTTTTTATTTAACGAAAATACGAGATGTTACAGTCTCCCCAACTTAAAAGAATTTCATCCCGAAATTTCAAAATGAACTTTGATGAACAAAGGAATTATGATGCAAGGTAAGTGTACAACGAACAATGTTTGACGTTTGATTACAGATGAACGCTTCACTTTATGGAATCTTACAAGATTTTTGACATTATATATACCAACTTGAACTCTTCCAGTGAAGTACGAGACATTTTGAGATGAAACGTCGGAAAATGATGACGAGTTACCGTGGTATATTAGATTTTCAAGTCACAACTTTCTAGAATATAATTTTGTAGTAAAATGATGTCTAAAAATCAATGAAAGACCAACAATGATAAGAAAGGTTAACCATCGGGATTTAAGAATCCTAAACGCCACTATATGAAACGATCTTGACGCATATCTTATGAATATGTATTCCTCCTTTGACCAACCATCGGCCTAAGAATAATACGATATGCGAAGATTTTGGAATGAGTTCACGACGATGATTAAGAACATTATTAAAAGCAGAAAATGAATCGGTCATCCAAAATAACGATCGATGTATTAATGCCATACCACGGTATACGAATATTTGAGATAGATACAAGTCAATTTCTCAACCCATTATCTCACATGAGTCGACATGAGATTCAATCGGTCTATAATGCACCAATTATCATCATGACAGCTAAGATAAGAGGCACTTAGGGAATGAAAAGTTAAACAGGAGATTCACGGGAACACGGAGGTTAGGTTTTGTCATATGTAAAGGTAAGACACTTGGACACATGCCAAGTTATGTCTTTTCTTTTATGCTAAATCCATGACTACAAATTATGAAATTTTATGAATCTTTATATTCACATCGCAATGAGGATAATAACAAGTCTTGTTGTTCGAAATCAAGATAGAGTTTTAAATATTTCCAAGGTTAAGGATCAAAAGAGATTCAAGAAGTGATACACACAATAAGAAAAGTATTTGTAACCATGTTTTGTAAGGCAACAAATTTTCAAATGCAGATTGCATACGTAATTCATCAAACCCATAAGTACAGTCGAGAACATTTGTATGACTAGAAAGACATAATCACAAGTTGATAATGTCTTTATTTAGCAGAAAAATTGTCTAGGAAGACTACCATCACACAATCATATGTTGATGATATCTCAAATGAAAGTTGATAAGTAGAGAATAAATGGTTCGATGTAGCTAGATCAAATCAACACATGAGGATAAAGGAAAGAAATCGTTTTAAGAATTTAAATACTCCAAGTTTGGAATCAAAATCAACCTAAAGCGACCGGGTCTGTTTTCAAGTTCGGAGATCATGCTTTGGCTTGATAGGTCGAAACACTAACATTGTTTCACCCTTCAAGTTACTACATGCTCCTCGTCACTTGATTACAACCTTGATAAGTTGAAGATCAAGAAATGAGAATATGTCATCAAGATATGGTTTCCACTCCTAACTTGATGGTGTATTCCCAAGGTATGACCACTAATTTACCAATCAAAAAGTTCGATCCCAACTCATTGTTGAGGATCCACAGAAATAAGACGAGGTAACTCACCATTAGGGTAAGGGACATCTCTCCTATCTTAACGGTGAAGTTTTACACAAACAAAATATAACAAGATGAACTTCTTCATCAAAATCCAGAATTTACTCCTACTTTGATGAGGTCGTCTCATTTGAACAAATACAAATCATAAAAATGATATTATCATCAAGGTATGGAATTCACGCCTATCTTGATGATTGAATTTCATAATAACAAGAAAACAATCGAAGATTGACATTTGTCACCAAAGTACGGGTTTCAATCCTATTTTGGTGACATCATGTCATTTGTGAAATGCCATTCCAAAGAAAATAATTGAAGTCAATCCTCAAGATAAGATAATCACCCCAATCCAGAGGATGAAATTTCATAAAACACACGATTGGAAACCATTTATCAAAACGAATAGAGAATCATCAAAGTAAGGGAATCACCCCTGTTTTGATGAGTTAGAATCATTTAGGAGGTATGAGTGTTCTTAGTCGTAGGTTGACTTGCAAACTCTTGCATCTCCCACGGTGCAAGCGGTACGAAGTTTGACTTAACGACAAAAGGGAAAAGAATATCAATTAGAAATCCATAAAATTTCAAGTTACATCAATGTAACAAAAGTGAAATCTTGTTTATAGAAATTCAAGGTCGCAGTTCGAGGTAACAGAATTAGTTATGATGGTGTTCAAATCTTGGATGGTTTAAATCAGGGAGACAAAATTAAGGGCAAGAATGGTTCGACATCACAATGAGATGTGAACATTCGATTCACAATCGAAAGTAAGTACATGGACTTTTCAAGATATGAGGTCAACCATAACCTTATTGAAGACACGCGTACCTATAAGTGGTAACAAAGTTATAATTAGTTTATTCGATTATTGAGGTGAGTGACCACTTATAATATTTGAGTTAACAAAGTTAACATTCAATTAGCAAAGTATCCCGAGATGTAGGAATTCCACCTACAGCATTGCATGTTCTTAGTTATGGGACATATCCTTAAGAAGATTTTAGAACTATAAGTAACGGTTTAAAGTTTTAAAGACCATACGGTTTAGATTCCCAATATCTTTGGGTATATTAAGAGTCATGTTCACATTGGTCGAGGTATAGGAATAGTTTCATGTAACGCTGAGTTCAATATCGTTACACGTTACACGTTGAGCGTTTAAACGTAAGAGTTGAAATGTAAGATGAGTTCAATATTAACAGGAACATTATTTAGGTTAAGAATGAGAAGATATTTAAACTTTGGTGATAAACCAGTTTAAGGATTCAAGGATTTTTAAGATACAAAAAGGATGGTTCCATTTGGTAACGTATTACCATTTGGAATCGTTGACACGTCAAGGTAATTTGACCCATTTGCCATAGAGACTTGTGTATGTTGACCATAGTTTATCACTCATCCCAGAAATCCCCAGGTAAGCATAACTGGTCTCACAATGACATTTATACGATATGCTTGACTTAGCCCGAAGGCCTTTTGCCAGGAAATCCAGAATACATGTGTCTATGTGTCACATAATTTCTTTGGTTTATGAAATCAAAACCTTGATGGGATTTTCATAGATTAGACATAGAGTCTAAGGAATTAAACCCACGATAGATAGTGTAGATTCCACACGTCGTCGAGAATATGTTTAGGAAGTTTCATTTGTCGGGGAGAGTCAAAAAGTCAAAGTTAAGTTTAGGGAGACAAATAACTAAGTTTTAAGCATACATAAGGCAATCCTATGCTAAGGCATCAAGTTGCACAAAAGGCATAGCATTATGTAGCATGCAAACAATAAGTAAGCACAGGAGTATAAGGATCTTTCTATGAGGTTCATGCAACTATATTCTAGGTCACAATTTCTAATAACCTAAATCCCTACAGTTACAGGCTCTGATACCAATCTGTCACACCCCAACCTTGACGGCGGAATCGTCGAAGTGTGAGGGTTAAGATTGTTCACAGCCACATAACGCTATCCTTAAATGAAAATAATATTATCATAAGTTTCAAATGAAATACATTCATCAGTCTCAAATATAAAAAAAAAAGTTCCAAACAATACATAACATAACATAAGCATTTTATTCATTTAACTAGGTCCAAATCCTAGTTTATTGCAAGCTTCAAATGATGACTTCAAGCGTGGGCATTTCCTGAAACATGTTAAAAATAACGGGTCAACTATAAAGTTGGTGAGTTCCCAAGGGTTTCACATACATAATATACCATGGATTTCAAGTAGCAATTCATGTCATAGGTTATGAGTTAGCAAGTTTATAAAGCACATATAGTACAATCAAACCTCGACTAGATTATATGTTTATATGAGTGGCTAAGTGTACTTGGTTCCCTAGTGCACAAGCATACGACTCCTAGGAGTCGGCAATACATCGACTTTAGCACCAAATAGGCTTGTCAGGCCCAAAGATCTAAGACGTCGCCAGGCTACAATAGTTAATGATTGTAAACAATATATGTAACTCTTATAAGACTTACAATAACACAAATAACCATGACAAAAATAAAAGTATGAATTGCATGTGCTTTTATAAGATCTAAACGTTTATAAGTGTATGTTGAATAATGTAACATGTTTCACCCCAAAACGGTATGAAATAGCATAAAAAGGGGCAAGGAAACTCACATGGATATAAGCATTGCAAGATGATAAATAAAAATTAAGGATGATCCAAAATATCCATTACAAGCACCTAAATATATAAGTTAAAAGGTGAAGATTAAGGTTAATATTATGATTAACGTTTAAATAAGAGTTTGGGTTTCTATAGTTTTAAGGATTTTAATAAGTAATAAGTTTATAATGTAATTGTTTACATTATGATTCCATTAGAAGAATTTATATAGGTGATTAAGTGTTTTAGAATTGAAATTAGATATAATAATGATGTAATTAATTTCTAATAATTTTCTAAGAATAATATATAATTTTCACAATTATAAAAATAATTCTTTACAGAATAAAGATAATATTGTGTCCATTAATACTTTAATGATTTTTAAATTATTGAATCAAGTCCATGTTCATATAAATAATTATTTAATTAAATTGAAAGAAACCATTTGTAACAACCTATAAAGTTTAAATATACACGTTTAATAAATATTTTAACTAATCAATATTTTAAAAGTAACGTTAGGATCAAAATCAGTTTATTATTTATCATTTGAAACAAATAATAAATAATAAACTAAAGTAAGAATATAATCCAATTATTTTATTGAACATGTGATGTTTTAATAAAAAAAAATTAATGTTTAACATCTATTTTATAAGGTATTAAACTAGTTTTATTATATATATATATATATATATATATATATATATATATTTTTAAAATAAAATAAAATGTTAGAAAAATACATAAATAAAATTTTCAGAAACAATTTGAATACCTTTAAAATAAATGAAATTTATAAAACTGACTTTTTATAATTTTTAGAAATTCTTTTATAATTTTTTAAGTGCTGAAAACATTTTAAAAAAATTAATGAGGGTCCCCGGGTTCGAACCCGGGACCTTAATGTTTGGAAGTGAGCTGGGAACCAGTGAACCAAGGCCGCGGCCGCGGTATTAGCTGGTTCCTTTTGGTTATAAACACAACCAACAAGCTATCCCCAATTCGCATGAACCCTAACAAGATCAAACCCAAAATTGGACATTGAAACTTTTCTGATAATGAAATCAACCTTGGGGCTTTTAATCCCTTAGTGATTTCGAGTCTAATGACGTATCAAATTACCTGTTTTGATTGTCTAGATTGATAAGAACAGATGCGGATGAGTTGCGACCGATGCTTGAATCTGTTTAACGTGCATTTGTTGATGTCAATCAAATTAAACTCGTACGAAGCTTCAAAGGACAATCAAGAATCAAAGCCCTAAATCAATTTCAAGTTAGATAGGTTGGAAGATGGATTTCGATTGGGTTGCAGGTTCGTGATGAGTGTGGGGATTGAATTCGATGTTTGTGTGTTTTCAGGTGAGATTGGGAGTTGAAATGGTTTAGGAATAGATATATGACCGATTATGTTGAATTAATTGGGTTATTGTTGTGTTTTAGTGTTCGAACGGCTTTGAGTTCAAGGAGCTTCGGTTACTCGAATGAATGGGCTTTGTAACCGGTGATTAAACACCATTAAAGTGGTTAATCAAGTTCGAATCATGTTTGCGAATCAATTGGAAACGGTTTGGAATTTAAAAACGACATATTATGTTGGTTTTAAGGTGGCCGTAGCCTCGCCGGAGGACTTGGCCGGAATCACGGGGAGAAGGGGGGTGAAAGGTTTGGGTTTTGTAATTTTACAAGAATAGTCCCTGCACTTTTAATGTTTTATTATTTCATGTAAGAAACTTTTAAAATAAGTTTCAAAAATTGCAAGTTTGGCCCCAAACTTATTAAAACCCAAGTTTTAAAATTTCAAACTATTTATTTATTATTTCATTAAATCAATAACTAATTTATAAAAGTTTTTACATACTTTTTTTTTTGTAAGAATAATAAACTCTGTATATTAATTATTTATTTTAGTTTAATTATTAAAACTCATAATTGACCAATAGACTTCATAAATTTATTAAACTTTAGTAAGACTTTTCTATTTTATTATTTATTGTAAAATGATTAATAAACTTTATAACTTCATGAGAAAGAATTATTTATAAATCAATGATTTATTATAAGTTCTTTAAATGATTAATAAATAGATAATTCACAATATAAATTACACATTTAATGCATTTGATCCATTATTATTATTATTATTATTATTATTATTATTATTATTATTGTAATTATTAACATCAACGTATTAAACTTAATTGTTTATAAAATTAACTTTTCATAAGAGCCATGAATAGACCTTATAAGAATTTAAAAAGGTTAATTTTTTATTTAACGAAAATACGAGATGTTACATCTGCCTACCGAAGAACCCTGAAATAGGGAATCTCACTGTGAGATCTTTCTAACCCTGTCTTTTTTCAGTTCTTTGCTCTGTTTTTAGGCATTCTTGTCCGGGTTAAGAGTACCGGAAATCTGATTAACAGGGAGAGCCACCACCCTGTATTTTGTGTTGCATATATCGCTTGACCTTTGTGCATCACTCGTGTGATTTGCATCTTTTGTGTGTATTGCATTACTCCGACTTGTTCTAAACAGTCAGATATTCTGTGTGTGTGCTTGTCTGCTCTCATTCTATTGTGTGAAAGAATAAAATGGAACCACAAACACCTGTAACAACTTTAACAACTACGCTAGTAAGTAAGCTAGACGCTAGTGATCCTCTGTATCTTCACTCTAGTGACTCATGTGTTCTTACTATTGTAAACGTAAAACTTAAGGGAACAGAAAACTACTCAATATGGGCGAATGCTATGAAATTAGCCTTACAAGTTAAAAATAAAACTGGATTTGTAGATGGAACATGCAAAAAATCAACCGAAAATGAAATATTGGCTGGGCAGTGGGAAAGATGTAATTCTATAGTGTTAACTTGGATTCTAAACTCCATATCAGAAGAGTTATATGTAGGTCAAGTATTCTCTAAACTAGCCTCTGAGGTATGGAATGATTTAAAAGAAACCTATGATAAAATAGATGGTTCGGTTGTCTTTAACCTTTACCAAAAAATAAACTCTATATCTCAAAATGGAAGTAGTGTCTTCGAATATTACCACAAACTAAATACTATGTGGAAACAAATGGATAACATACTGCAGCTTCCATCGTGCACTTGTAAAGCATCAAAAGAGTTTAACAACTTTAACCATCTTATTAAACTCATGCAGTTCCTTATGGGACTGGATGACATATATCAACCTGTTCGAACTAATCTGTTAACAAGAGATGAATTACCTTCTGTTAAAACTGCATTCTCTATAGTTTCTAGAGAGGAATCCCATAGAACTTCAAATCAAACATCAAAAAACTTAACTCAAAATGTGGGATTTACCTCAAAGTCAACTCAAAACTTTGACAAGAAAAGAAATAGCAGCCCCCCTAACCCTAACCTGAAATGTACACATTGTAATAAAATAGGTCATATGGTTGATAAATGCTTTGAACTTGTTGGATATCCACAAGGGAATAAATCAAGAAACAACTCTTATCCTGCTCAAAGTTCAAAAAACTCAAATCAAAGTTATGTATCTCCTAGCAAAACTAATTCTGCATCTGAATCTCAAGTGACAGCTTTAACAGCTGATCAAATATCAAAATTGTTAGGTCTCTTGAATGAAAAAAATGAGCAGTCCTCATCAAACCTGAGTGGTAACAATTCCATTTACTCACTCTTATTAAATACACGGGCGTATAACTTCTCATCAGGACATCCCACAAAGGGACATCATGGTTGGGTGGTTGATTCTGGGGCTAACCAACACATGGTTATGAATGATAATGACATCATTAATCCAATAAATGTTACCAGCTTAAATATAAGTGTAAAACATCCTAATGGTACAAGTGTAGTTGTCACTAAAATAAGAAATATAAAACTAACTGAACACATTATCCTACAAGGTGTGTTTGTTGTCCCAGAATACTATGTAAATCTCATTTCAGTTCATAACTGGCTCGTGATAGTAAACTTCTAGTTACATTTGATGAACACAAATGTCTTATCCAGGATTCACTCACAAAGAGCACCCTGGCGATTGGTAGTCAGTTTGATGGCTTATACTTCTGTGGTGAGATTCAATCTCCTCAGAATATCTGTTTTAATAGTTTGGAGTCCTATAACCTTTGGCATATAAGGTTAGGGCATCCATCTGACCATGTCTTAAAAATCGTAAAGAATGAGTTAAATATAAAGACTCCAACTGAATCACTACCTTGTGACACCTGTCATAAGGCAAAACAACATAGAGAACCTTTTCCCTTAAGTGATCATGTGTCAAAAGAAGTTGGTGATCTGATTCATTTAGATGTATGGGGTCCGTATAAGGTACCAAGTCAGGAAGGATTTAAATATTTTTTAACCATAGTTGATGATTATTCCCGAGCAGTCTGGGTTTACCTAATGAATAATAAAGGAGAGGTATTTGAAAATCTTGAAAGTTTTTTTCGAATTCTAAAAAATCAGTTTAGCAAAAACATTAAAATAATTCGAAGTGACAATGGATCTGAATTCATTAATCAGAAAATGATGTCGTTTACTAAAAATAACGGAGTAATTCATCAAACCTCCTGTACTTACACACCCCAACAAAATGGTATAGTTAAAAGAAAACATAGACATCTTCTAAATGTATCTAGATCTTTGTTATTCCAAAGTGGAATACCACTTAAGTTTTGGTCTGAATGCGTTCTAACAGCTGCTTACTTAATTAACAGGACCCCTTCATCAGTACTTAGTGGAAAGACTCCCTATGAACTTATGTTTGGCTTTAAACCCTCTCTGTCGCATTTAAAATCATTTGGCTGTTTGTGTTACTGTACAGTTTTAAATAAAACACATAAATTTGAAAGTAATGCGCAAAAATGTGTTTTCATTGGATACTCAAATAAAAAAAAGGTTATAAACTTTGGTCGCTTGATCAAAAAACTGTTCTGTTCTCTAGAGATGTTAAATTTTATGAAAATATATTCCCATTTAAAAATAATTCATCTCTGGTTGACACGAACCTAATTGTAGATCAAAATTTAAATCATACAAATTTTTTTAACACAAACAGTTCAGATACCTATCCCGATGATGAAGAGGGGGTATACGGTGATAGTTCTAATCTCGGTCAGCAAACTAGTTCCAATGCCGAGAATGTGAGGGAGGCTAATGAGCAACCACATTCTCTTGGTGATGAAACTAGTAGGGCAGACTTGGTAGACGAACAAAATGATAACGCCATCCCATCTGAGGGAATAACTTCAACAACGCCTATGCCTGATAATATAAGGAGATCCACTAGAAGTACTAAACTGCCAAGCAGCTTAAATGATTTTATTGTTGAGGGAAAAGTAAAATATGGTTTAGAAAAAGTGTTAAACTATTCCAATTTTTCTCATGACAATTACGGTTTTATCACAAGCTTAAATAAAAGTATTGAACCTAAGACATATACTCAAGCTGCTAAAGATAAAAATTGGATAATTGCTATGAATGAAGAAATGGAAGCTTTAAATAGAAATCATACCTGGGAATTAGTTGAGTGTCCTAAAGATAGAAAACCCATAGGGTGCAAATGGGTTTATAAAATCAAATATAAATCTACGGGTGAAATTGAACGTTTTAAAGCTCGGTTAGTTGCAAAAGGGTACAACCAAAAGGAGGGAATCGACTTTGAAGAAACATTTGCACCTGTTGCTAAAATGGTAACTATTCGTTGTGTGGTGTGTTTGGCAGTCCAAAATGACTGGCCGCTGTTCCAACTTGATATTAACAATGCGTTTTTATATGGCGCATTACATGAGGATGTTTATATGTCCCTACCAGAGGGATATTTTTCAAAAATGACACTCGTGTGTGTAAACTAACCAAGTCTCTTTACGGACTTAAACAGGCTCCGCGTATGTGGAATGAGAAATTAGTAAGTGCTTTAACTGAGTTTGGTTTTGAACAAAGTAGGAGTGATTACTCCTTGTTCATACGGTCTAAAAATTCTGCTATTGTCATCTTACTTGTCTATGTTGATGATATAATTGTTACTGGAAATAGTCTCAATGAGATCCATTATATCAAAAAGCTTTTACACACCAAGTTTCTAATCAAAGATCTTGGTGAATTGAAATATTTCTTAGGCATAGAAGTTCTTAGAACAAATAATGGTGTTTGTCTTTCTCAAAGGAAATACTGTGTGGAACTTCTTACTGAATTTGGTATGTCAGCTTGCAAACCAGTCAGTAATCCATTAGAACAACATCATGTGGTTACTAATATGTGTAGTAAGGATGAGCATATTCTTGAGAATGTATCTGAATATCAAAAGTTAATAGGTAAATTAATTTACCTATCACACACACGACCTGACATATCTTATTCAGTGCAGTTTTTAAGTCAATATATGCATAGCCCAACAATGGCTCATTTTAAATTGGGCCTTCGGTTATTACGCTACTTAAAGAATAGTCCTGGTAAAGGGTTGTTTTTTAAGAAGAGTAGTAGTTTATCTATTACTGCATATGCTGACTCTGATTGGGGGAAGTGTCTGCAGTCTCGTAGATCAGTAACTGGGTACTGTATTTTTCTAGGAGATTCTTTAGTCTCCTGGAAAAGTAAGAAACGGTCCACAGTTTCTAGGTCTTCTGCTGAGGCAGAATATAGAGCGATGTGTGCAGCAACTTATGAAGTTTTGTGGTTGTCTAATGTACTTAAAGAGTTAACGATCTCTGTTTTCTTTCCAGTTCAGTTGTTTTGTGATAGTAATGCTGCAGTTTCAATAGCTGCTAATCCTGTATTTCATGAACGAACAAAGCATTTCGAAATAGATTTATTTTTCCTTCGGGAAAAAATTACTGCTGGGGTAATCAGCACAATTAGGTTGTCGTCTGTCGATCAGCCGGCTGATATTTTTACTAAAGGTTTGTTACCTCGACAACATGAAAATTTATGTGATAAACTAAAACTTTTTGATGCATTTGGATAATGGAATTATGGGGGGTTGTTAAAATTGTAATTCATTATCCAAATATAGTTGTATTACATTATGTTTATTTCATCTATTTCATGTATTTGTATTAATTACGTCTTTTGTTTACTATGTGTTATGTGTGTATGTACTGAGATGGGCATGCTGAGGATTTGGGCTTAGGAAGCTGGGCTTAGGAAGCTGGGCTTAGGAATGTAACACCCGTAATTTCTTTTAAAGAAGTAAAAGAATAAAATAGAAAGAGAAAGGAAGAAAACGGAAGTCAACTTAAAGTTAAAGGGTAAAAAGTGCCAAAAGGACAAAAGAAAATAAAAGTTGGTGAATAAAGAGGTATGGCCGCCCATTTTGGCCTGTCAAACACCCTCATTCGTCTTTTTAGAAAGAGAAACAGCAGAGGCTTCGGTTTTTAGAGAGAGAAAGAAGAAGAAATCTAATTCAAGGTAAGAATTAGTGTTTTTAAGTGGTGTTTGAGCTAAGAAACCGAGAAATGCATGTTCTTATGTGTATGTGTGTTCGGGTTTGTGTGTTTTAGACACATCTAGGCTTTCAAGTCCTTTGGAAAAGCTCGAGCAGGGGAGTTTGAACTTGAAGAGCAGCTAAGGTGAGTTCTAGACCCCGTTTTTACTGTTTTTAAATGTTTTGGGGCTGGAAATGCATGTAAAGATGTTTTTATAAAAGTTTGGGTCGAAACCCGTATGAATGACTGTATGTATGTTTATGTTTATGTTAAAATTTATGCTTAGAATTTGTGTGCATATGCTTAGAAATAGGCATTTTGGATGTTCTGGACTTGAATTATGAATTAGACATATGAGTAGGATGCTAATGTGTCTGAAAATGGGACTTAGAATAAATAAGAAAAGTTGATGTGTCCACCAGTGCTCATACGACCAACAGTGGTCGTATGATCAGGATTTTTCTAAGTGTTATAAGCCCAATAGGACACATACGACCAACAGTGTGGTCGTATGACCAGGTGATGAATTTTTCCAAGTGATTGATGAGTCTAATAGGACTCATACGACCAACAGTGGTCGTATGAATATGTGAAATTTTCTAAGTCTGAGGCCCACAGGATTCATACGACCAACAGTGGTCGTATGATTATATGGAAATTTTCTAAGTATGGGCTCATACGACCAACAGTGGTCGTATGATCCAAATATGTTTCTAAGTCCAGAGTTGGTACGACCAGCAGTGGTCATACGACCAACAGTGTGGTCGTATGACCAGTTAATAATTCTAAGTGTTGAGTGAAAAGTCCAGCAGTGCTCATACGACTAATAGTGCTCATACGCCCAGAGGCTTATACGACCAATAGTGCTAAAACGACTAGAACACAGCATTTTTCAGGAATTTCCAGTAAAGTTCGAAGTTCGAGGTTTGACCAGGGTTGACTAGGGTTAATAAATGATGATGTCTCATGCATATAATGATGAGTATGATTAACCCTAATTGTTACTAATATTATTATTAGTATATTATTGTTAACAATATTATTAAAATATTGTTAATTATGGTATGATGCTACGTATGGTATGATGCTACGTATGGTATGATGAATGTATGATGAATATGTATGATATGTGTATGTTCCTTGTGATTGTGTATGCTTATCTTTCTGAAACTTTACGAATAACGAGAAATAAATTAATGAAGTATTATGTATCGTAAAGTGAAAGATAATGAAAGAGGAACATAATGACGAATGCATGTATTAACGAATGAACGAAAAGAAGAATGATGATGAATACATGCATTAATGAACGAACGAATTATGTCTTGCAAGCATTGAATAACGCGATTGGTCCTTCTATGTGATTGACCATGGTCATGGTACCTCTACCGCTTACCTCTAGTACCGTGGCATACGTTTTGTTGTTCATAAGTTGACTTCGGCCCGGTAACTAATAACGTTCGGGGTGTAGCATATGGTATTGATACAATTAACCTTTCAATGCGTGCAAGTAAGTATGAACTAATGCGTATAGTAGTTACCCACTTCGGTGGGGGTGATGTTAGGGAGATGTTACCCACTTCGGTGGGGGTGTAGTTACCCACTTCGGTGGGGAGATGTTACCCACTTCGGTGGGGGAGATGTTACCCACTTCGGTGGGGGTGTAGTTACCCACTTTGGTGGGGGTGATGTTACCCATTTCGATGGGGGTGTTGTTACCCGAGTTATGTTTAACTTCGGGGGTGTGGCACGAGGCCAAACATAGTTATGAGGTGAGCGACTTTGTGTTGCAACATACTCGGATGGAGCTCAATCTCTGTGATTGACTCGTATGGGATCTTTGTCACGTATCCCGGTGCTGTGCTAGTCTTCGGACATAAGTCGGGGATATTGCATGAGACAAGATCTAGATGAGAATGAGGAATATGAAAGAAAGTCTTGCATGGTCTAGGGGTAACCGCGTGTCGGTCTATGGACTGAGAGCCATAGGGGCACCAGGTGTCGGTCTATGGACTGAGAGCCATAGGGGCACTAGTATGTTAGAGTATGCTTTGTCGGCTCATGGGTATGAACCATGAGGGCAAAGAAGAGAGGTGACCCTTAGAGATTTACATGCTTAACGAATGAAAGTTAAAGAACGAACGAATGAAAGTAATGAACGTACTAACAAATGAAATGAACGTGAGAATGAACGTAATGTACGTAAGGACGAATGTAGCGAACGTATGAATGAAAGTAAGAAACGCATGAACGAAAGAAAGCGTAAAGAGAGAACGTGAATGTAAATGATGAACGGTACACGAACGAAAGCTAATAAATGAATGATGAAAGTAATAATAATATTATCTACGTGTACGTATGTTGTATGATCGTATGTATGTAAGAATGGTTTTGACGGTAAGTAAAGTATGTTTTAATATAAAACTAGAACTCACTCAGCAACGCTGACGTTTTATGTATTTTCCAGTTGGCAGGTATGTTGCTGAGGGTGGCACAGGGCGACTACTCAGTTGATGAGGCTGGCATCCATATTTTGACATGTTGTTGTATTTTTAGATAAAAAGAATGTTGTAATGAAATAAATGACATGTTTTTGTTATTAATGAATGTTTTTTTTTAATTCCGCTGCAAACTAAATATATGTTTTAAAATGTTCTATGTGCGATGAATGACCAACTGTGAGGTGCCCGGGAACGGGGCCTTACAAGTTGGTATCAGAGCAAAAGTTTAAGTAAAATGGGTAAATTTTCAAAATAAACCTTAACTTAAACTGAGAATGGGACGGAAAGGGAAGGGATGCCAAACTGAGTAGCTGCGTGCCATCAGGTATTTTCTTAGAGTTAACCGGTATTGTGTGCGCATGTTATGTGTTTATGTGTTACTGTTAGATTTAGATGCTAATATAGTCAGGACAGGTAATGCTTGGGGTGTGGAGAGTAGAGTAAGTGGCTAATTACAACTGATCACCGTAATTAGGGACTTACTATACTTGACATGAACTGAGCTATTCCCTTGAATGACCGTGTAGTGTTTAAATCTTTCAGTGTAAGTTAGAGAATGGCCGGTAGTAGACCTTCTAAGGCTTCCCATGGTGGAGGTAGTGGCGGACATGGTGTTGAACCACGAGTCACGAGAGCACGATCTAGAGTGGAACAGGTGGTTCACGAGGAGCCCGAAACACCTCAACCGGGAGGTGGTGATGATAGTGCTAACTTGAGAGCCTCGGTGAAAGAGGCGGTAGTTGAAGAAGTGCACCAGGTGATGCAGACGATCTTACCATCTGTAATGACCGAAGTGATAAAGGCAGTACGCGAGGATGATAGACGAGGGAGGAATCGATCCTCCGGTAGACAGCAACAGACAGAGGCAGAAACGATATTGTCCGATGACGAGGATGAGGAAGAAGAGGAAGCGCCTGTGCCGGTGGCGGCACGAGGCTGTAACTATGGGGCGTTTCGACGATGTAAGCCCCCAACCTTTGACGGTAACGGCAATGCTACTGCCGCTCATCGTTGGGTCAGAGAGATGGAAGCGATACTGGAAATTAGTGAGTGCCGGGAAGATCAGAAAGTTAAGTTTGCCACTCATTCTTTCGTGGACTCAGCGTTGTGTTGGTGGGACAATATAGTTCAAGCTGAGGGTAGTCGGGCTATCGGAAGAATGAGATGGTCAGAGTTGAAAAGGCTGGTGATTGAGGAGTTCTGTCCTCGCCGTGAAATGGACAAAGTTGAAAGGGAGTTCCTGCAATTGGAAGCGGGGACGATGACACATCAGCAATACACCACTAAATTCAACGAGTTGACACGACTGTTGCCGGATCAGGTGACACCTCTTTCGCGGAAAATCAAGAGGTATGTTCAGGGCTTGCCGGCGGATATCCGTAGGCACATGATCGCTGCCCGACCAAGCACGTTCAGGTCGGCGGTGGATCTAGCGGGAAGGTTATACGACGAGCGGGAGGCGATGGCGATGAAGGGCGAAGCGGAGGAGCGAGCCTATGTTAAGAAGGGAAAGGAAGGCGAGATAGTGATGGCAGAGTGGTGACTGAAGGTAAGATAATGAGGATCGATGATCGGGAGAGGATAATAAGGAAGGGTGAGGTATGCAAGAAGTGTGGACACAAGCACCCCGGGGAATGTAGACTGGGGACCAATGTCTGTTTCCGTTGTGGTAGGGCCGGACATGTGGCGAAGAACTGCGGTATGGGGAGGTGTTATTCTTGTGGGGAGGAAGGTCACAGGAGCAGGGATTGTAAGGAGCCAAGGGCGGAAGGTTCGGGAGTGAAGGAGGCTGGAAGAGAAGGACGGAAGGCAAACGCAGCACCTACACGATGACGCGGGAGGAGGCTAGGGTGAGCCCCGATGTTACTTCAGGTATGTTTCTAGTCAATTAACCTTTAGCCTTTGTGTAGTTTGATTATGGCTCTGGTTTCATCCCTGCTGCCTTTTGTGATAAGTTGCATCTTAGGAATAGAAAGAATAGATGTCATTCGACTTAGGAGCTACTATAGGGAAGCCAACTAGATTACCCAGTGCGCTAACGGACCCCGTAATAGAATTGAGAGAGAGCGCTTGTTTTTCTGTTAGACCATCCCTGATAGACGTAGGTGGATAGACGTACACCTCCGGGTGAATCGAATAGTAGCTTATGAGGCAAGCACCAAGCGCTGCAAAAGAGATGGATTGATTGGTGGTGCCCGATAGAAGTCGGTGCCGATCGGCGATAATGGATTATGATGAAGGCTTCACCGGGAAGGATGTACGCCGATAGAAAGAGAACGGAAACAAAAGAAGAAGGAACATCGACGAGCCCTTCGATGTAGAGATTACTATTAGTGAATTCATTAGGTTACTTGATGCCCTAGAGGATTGCGTGATGCAATTAAGAAAGTTATGTCGCCCGTTGTCTAAGGAACAATTTCAGCCTGTGAGTGGTTCATTGAACGGCAACGTACGATAGTTTCGACGTTGTAGCAAACAAGTAGAATGGGAGGTTGGAAGTAAAGGAAAGAGCTAAATTTGGATTAAGTCACCAAATAAGCCGGATTGTCTTTCTTGTCAGTGTTGGGTTGCCAAAGGGTCATTACACACATGTAAAGAACATCAAATAAGGGGCTAGCAACTATACGCAAGTTGATGGCCGTGTGTTTCAAAGCATGAAAGCTTAAGGTTCTCAGTGATGCTCCGAAGCTCAATGATTATGACGCCGAGACTTTGCTCGGATATTGTGATGATTCTCTTAATCGTAGTGACCGCACTCTACATGGCATGCTTGAGGTCGCAGGTGCTGGTCAAATAATCATTGATCAGTAGGCATGGGTTGCCAATGCAGAATAGTTAAAGACAGACCAGAAATCAAATGTTGATAAACAATGTAGAGCGATTGAATTCCGGATGAGAGACTGGAAGAAGAGGTGAGACAGTACTGCTCACACGGGTTTAAGGAATAACAGGTTTCGGGGACGAAACCTATATAAGGGGGGTGGACTTGTAACACCCGTAATTTCTTTTAAAGAAGTAAAAGAATAAAATAGAAAGAGAAAGGAAGAAAACGGAAGTCAACTTAAAGTTAAAGGGTAAAAAGTGCCAAAAGGACAAAAGAAAATAAAAGTTGGTGAATAAAGAGGTATGGCCGCCCATTTTGGCCTGTCAAACACCCTCATTCGTCTTTTTAGAAAGAGAAACAGCAGAGGCTTCGGTTTTTAGAGAGAGAAAGAAGAAGAAATCTAATTCAAGGTAAGAATTAGTGTTTTTAAGTGGTGTTTGAGCTAAGAAACCGAGAAATGCATGTTCTTATGTGTATGTGTGTTCGGGTTTGTGTGTTTTAGACACATCTAGGCTTTCAAGTCCTTTGGAAAAGCTCGAGCAGGGGAGTTTGAACTTGAAGAGCAGCTAAGGTGAGTTCTAGACCCCGTTTTTACTGTTTTTAAATGTTTTGGGGCTGGAAATGCATGTAAAGATGTTTTTATAAAAGTTTGGGTCGAAACCCGTATGAATGACTGTATGTATGTTTATGTTTATGTTAAAATTTATGCTTAGAATTTGTGTGCATATGCTTAGAAATAGGCATTTTGGATGTTCTGGACTTGAATTATGAATTAGACATATGAGTAGGATGCTAATGTGTCTGAAAATGGGACTTAGAATAAATAAGAAAAGTTGATGTGTCCACCAGTGCTCATACGACCAACAGTGGTCGTATGATCAGGATTTTTCTAAGTGTTATAAGCCCAATAGGACACATACGACCAACAGTGTGGTCGTATGACCAGGTGATGAATTTTTCCAAGTGATTGATGAGTCTAATAGGACTCATACGACCAACAGTGGTCGTATGAATATGTGAAATTTTCTAAGTCTGAGGCCCACAGGATTCATACGACCAACAGTGGTCGTATGATTATATGGAAATTTTCTAAGTATGGGCTTATACGACCAACAGTGGTCGTATGATCCAAATATGTTTCTAAGTCCAGAGTTGGTACGACCAGCAGTGGTCATACGACCAACAGTGTGGTCGTATGACCAGTTAATAATTCTAAGTGTTGAGTGAAAAGTCCAGCAGTGCTCATACGACTAATAGTGCTCATACGCCCAGAGGCTTATACGACCAATAGTGCTAAAACGACTAGAACACAGCATTTTTCAGGAATTTCCAGTAAAGTTCGAAGTTCGAGGTTTGACCAGGGTTGACTAGGGTTAATAAATGATGATGTCTCATGCATATAATGATGAGTATGATTAACCCTAATTGTTACTAATATTATTATTAGTATATTATTGTTAACAATATTATTAAAATATTGTTAATTATGGTATGATGCTACGTATGGTATGATGCTACGTATGGTATGATGAATGTATGATGAATATGTATGATATGTGTATGTTCCTTGTGATTGTGTATGCTTATCTTTCTGAAACTTTACGAATAACGAGAAATAAATTAATGAAGTATTATGTATCGTAAAGTGAAAGATAATGAAAGAGGAACATAATGACGAATGCATGTATTAACGAATGAACGAAAAGAAGAATGATGATGAATACATGCATTAATGAACGAACGAATTATGTCTTGCAAGCATTGAATAACGCGATTGGTCCTTCTATGTGATTGACCATGGTCATGGTACCTCTACCGCTTACCTCTAGTACCGTGGCATACGTTTTGTTGTTCATAAGTTGACTTCGGCCCGGTAACTAATAACGTTCGGGGTGTAGCATATGGTATTGATACAATTAACCTTTCAATGCGTGCAAGTAAGTATGAACTAATGCGTATAGTAGTTACCCACTTCGGTGGGGGTGATGTTAGGGAGATGTTACCCACTTCGGTGGGGGTGTAGTTACCCACTTCGGTGGGGGAGATGTTACCCACTTCGGTGGGGGAGATGTTACCCACTTCGGTGGGGGTGTAGTTACCCACTTTGGTGGGGGTGATGTTACCCATTTCGATGGGGGTGTTGTTACCCGAGTTATGTTTAACTTCGGGGGTGTGGCACGAGGCCAAACATAGTTATGAGGTGAGCGACTTTGTGTTGCAACATACTCGGATGGAGCTCAATCTCTGTGATTGACTCGTATGGGATCTTTGTCACGTATCCCGGTGCTGTGCTAGTCTTCGGACATAAGTCGGGGATATTGCATGAGACAAGATCTAGATGAGAATGAGGAATATGAAAGAAAGTCTTGCATGGTCTAGGGGTAACCGCGTGTCGGTCTATGGACTGAGAGCCATAGGGGCACCAGGTGTCGGTCTATGGACTGAGAGCCATAGGGGCACTAGTATGTTAGAGTATGCTTTGTCGGCTCATGGGTATGAACCATGAGGGCAAAGAAGAGAGGTGACCCTTAGAGATTTACATGCTTAACGAATGAAAGTTAAAGAACGAACGAATGAAAGTAATGAACGTACTAACAAATGAAATGAACGTGAGAATGAACGTAATGTACGTAAGGACGAATGTAGCGAACGTATGAATGAAAGTAAGAAACGCATGAACGAAAGAAAGCGTAAAGAGAGAACGTGAATGTAAATGATGAACGGTACACGAACGAAAGCTAATAAATGAATGATGAAAGTAATAATAATATTATCTACGTGTACGTATGTTGTATGATCGTATGTATGTAAGAATGGTTTTGACGGTAAGTAAAGTATGTTTTAATATAAAACTAGAACTCACTCAGCAACGCTGACGTTTTATGTATTTTCCAGTTGGCAGGTATGTTGCTGAGGGTGGCACAGGGCGACTACTCAGTTGATGAGGCTGGCATCCATATTTTGACATGTTGTTGTATTTTTAGATAAAAAAGAATGTTGTAATGAAATAAATGACATGTTTTTGTTATTAATGAATGTTTTTTTTTAATTCCGCTGCAAACTAAATATATGTTTTAAAATGTTCTATGTGCGATGAATGACCAACTGTGAGGTGCCCGGGAACGGGGCCTTACAAGGAAGCTGGGCTTAGGAAGCTGGGCTTAGGAGCTGATGCAGCTGGAAAGTCGTGTACGCGCGGATATAATTAAGAGAGATCAGATCAGTTGTGTTATCATCTCTTTTACACACTTCTCTAGAGAGTTCCTGTGTTCTTTGTTAGGGTTTCATCGTATGTTAGGGTTTCATCATGTTGATGAACTCTGATCTTGAATCTTGTTGTATTTGCTCTTAGTAAGGTCATCACAATGATGATCTAACTCACAGCTTTGTACGATTCACTCAGATTATCAAGTTTTCTTTTCATCTTCGTGACAATCGCCATAACTAATTATCTCAAAACAATGTTTTAGGAATCGGATCGTTATTAAGTTATTTGTTTTCTTATTATTTATTATCTTGAAATAATGTTTTAACAATCAGATAGGGCATCAGATTACCTTTTTACTTTATTTTTCCCTTTTATGTGTGTATGTTCTTAAGTTTAAGGACTCATTATAAGGTTTAAAATCAAGATAGCTTTTGAACATTTTGCATATGTTCATAACAAGTTGTTTCATATTGCATGGTGTTTCTCATTAGAGTAGTAATTCAATGAATGGTATAAAATTTATAAGAGGCAAGTGTGTTATTGTTGACTTTCGGTTTATATAATACATTTTTATATTTATATAATATGTATCATGCTTTGCTCTATTATGATAGTTGTTATTGTTACAAAAATACAAGTGACATGAAATTTAGAAAGCGAGAGTATCAAGGTAATTTATACACTCACTATCATAAACTAATTCGTTTCGACGTGTATTCAACAAGTTTTTAAGCTAAAAGTTGAATGGTAATCCGTCACCTCCCCCTTGTAGTCGTCGCTCCATATCATTGTAACCTCCACTCTAAATCGTGGCAACCACCACCACCACCATTGTTGTCGCCCCCCACTATCCTACACCCCATACTTGCCAACACACACTAACACCCTTAGCATGTCATTACTTTTGCCATCATCATGTCATGCCATCACCTTGGCATTTCAAAGTTTTTGATGCAGTTACAAACCAAACATGACAGATGACTAGTCAATATGCCACAAATTTCAACCACTTAGACCTATTTACATTCTTTCAAAATTTCAATTTATTTATTAAATTTAACTTTCCAAAACCAATTTTGTTACAAAATATAAATCTTGTTACAAATTTCAGTCCTTACAAGATTATGTGAACAAAATGCCCTTCTAAGGCATGTTTACTACACTATATAGCATAAATAGAGAATTCAAGTTATTACATGGTTGGTTAGAATTTAAAAATTAAAATTAAAAGTGAAATCAATCCTTTTAGATTTAAATCAAAAGAATTAGAATCTCCTCCCTTCATCAACACAATCATCACCGCTACCATTACCACACATCACATTTCACAAATTTCAATATTTCTACACCTTTCAAATTTAATTATTCTCACATATTTATATTCTTCTTTTTTTTTAATTTCAAATGTTGATTCGAAAAATATGTGTTATATTAATCATGGCTTAACTCCGAGCATTTTGCTTATAAATGAGACTTGAACCCATGACCTGCCAATATTTACACGTCATAAGTGTATTAACTTAAACAGTTGTGTTAAGTATTTTGGTTTTATATTCTTCTAAACGCGTGTAGTTTCAAATATGCAAACCAAACATTTCAGAATAATACATGGCACGGCCAATCATTAAAAACAAACAATCAACAATTCCAAAATTAGTTTACAAAAGAGATTCCGCAATAATTAAAGAGAGGGGCCAATGGGCTGGTGGCTAGTGGCAACTCATCGAAGCTCCAGAAGCCCCGTTTCATTACAGACGACCCGAAATCACACCCATCAACCAATTCACATGAAGATTCAATCGTTATCCGATTACATGATCCTTCGTGTCAATTCGATTCAGATATGTTGATATAGTATTATTGGAGGTCAATTAACACTTTCGTCTTATTACATCTCCACATTCAATAAGTGTTTTGATCATCGTCTTTAATGGAGGTCACTTGCCTAGTTGCATCTCTTGTTCAATCCCATTTACATCTTCCACCAACTTCAATGTCGTTATCAAGGTCTTTTCTTTACTGTATCATCTGTTTTTAAACTTTTCATCACAGTGATCGACTTTTTAAACTTCACTCTTTTGATCTTTTTGACAACTCGGATGCTAGATTCGTCAGTTTTGCCCCAATTTGACCTCAATCTGTTCTTGAAAAGTTTCAATTTTGACCATGATTATAGAAAATCAATGAAAATCAACTAAAGAAAACTGTATGCGGATGATTATTGTTTAGAAATTTTTTAACAGCAATCAAACAGTGTTTGACCGATTGTAGGTTGACTTGAAATCTGAAGATGCTTGCTTCAGTAGCTTAGAGACAAAATTGGATCTGGGAGTCTACTGTTTCTGTTTAATTGTGTGAAAAATAGAACTGTTGGTCTGTTTGGAGGTTATGTAATTGTAAGCTTATTGTTCATGTTTGCAGGTGGGTGATTATGATATAAGAGGCTAATTTGTAAAACTGTTGTGCTAATAAAGTTGTAAGAGCTCCTGTCCCTCAAGATGTCTGCATATGGCCATCAGATGGAGCGCGAATACTCTGCTCGAAGTATCTCAAGTGAAGACGGAACTGGTATGCTTTATTTGTGACAAAAAGGTTTACATTTGATTACCAAATCTTGTTCTTTTTGTGTTGGTGCAGATATGGGAAGCCAATTTGAAATGGAGTCAGTGATCTATATGTCATCATGTGCTGCAACTGTGTTCATTGGTGCACTTGTGATTGTTGGCATATTGTTGATGACATTGCTTACTGCATTGACTGTAATGTTACAGTCATGCCAAAATAGGGAAGGTGGAGTTGTTAAAGCATTTAAATCTGATCATCATCATCATCACCACCATCATCATCATGAAGATTATTGCAAAATGGCTGCGTTAAACGCAGAGATTAATAGCTTTGAAGGGTATTCTTTGCCTGAATCTTGTAAGGATGTTGCTGTTAAGTACATAAAAGAAGGTCATTACATGAGAGAATTGAACAGTTCAGTGTCATTAGTTGAGAATTACTTCAATGAGGCCACACCAGATGATGATGGTCATGATATGGTGTTAATGGACATAGATGACTTCCTTTCCACCAGCTATTTGTATTCTAATCCATTGCTATATGGGTACTCGTGATTCTGTTTATCTTGAGTTCATATAAATGGGAGTTATGAAATCTAAAGGACTAAAAAAGTAACATGTTTTGTAACTTCTATTGTGCAGATACAATCGATATGGCTACGATGATTGTGTTAAAGAGGCAAAACTTATGAAACATGTTTTCTTGGTTGAATTGTACCAGAAACTTGAATCCGGTGGATGGCCATTGATTTTATTATCAAGGAAGCCTGAAAAGCTACGAGACGCCACCATTAAGAGCCTTAAGTCAGCTGGATGTGGTGGTTGGTCAAGATTGATCATGAGGTAATGTTGTCTATTTGCATCAACTAACAGTAGCAAAATAAGTTAGTTGGGTAACAGGTCAAAAGGGACTAAAACAACTAGGTCACATTGGATTGAACCCAAACACTCTAGTCCATGATTTTTTGAAGTTTTATTAAAAAATCATCTTAGGCTCCTTTAAGTCCCATTTGACTCGTATCCTCTTTAGAGGCATTATTTTTAGGTGTACTCAATGTAACATGAATGAACACATTTATAAGTAAATAAGTCAACATTTAACCGAAATTTATAATATTATGGTGCAGATCAAATGACGAGATGAACATGGACACCCGTGATTACTTGCTGAAACAAAAAGTGGTCTTTCAATCAGAGGGATACCGTATTCGGGCTGTGATTAGCAGCCGTATGGATATGTTTATAGGTCCATTTACAAAAACTCAAAACTTCAAGTTTCCTAACACCCTTCCTGTTGCTGCAACTCAGAGCAATGTATGAGTTTTTGTAGCAGTGTATATAAGTTTCTAGTGCGTATATTTTTTGGGTACAAGATTGGAAGTCAAGAGAGATTATAATTATTATTAATTTTCTATTTATCAATCAATGAAACGAGGACCACAAATGCTAATGTACATCGGTTTAATTTATAAAAAAAAGTGTTTGAATTCTTCTATTTTCATGGGGACTTCACGTGTTTCATTTATGGCATGTTTTTTTTGTTTTCACTACATTCAGTATACATATAATCCTTATGTATGTAGACTGAATTTGTAGAAGTCATCAAGCAATATAAAAGCACTCTTGTGTTCAATAGTCTAGAATTCCTTCACTAGTCACTATAATAGTTGCTAACATTGAGAAAAAAACTTAAACATATCTAAGTTCTACTTAACCTTTTATATCGACTTATATAGCAACTAAATTATTAACCTATCAAACCCTTTTAGCATATGTTCTGGTTTACTAGATATAAGCATTTATAACTTTACTAACAAACTATTTATCATCTTATTGTTTAATATGGTCATAATAAGTTTAATTAAACAAACAGATACCTCCATATAAAAAAATATATTATGTGGTTATCTCCATTCGTTTGACTGGACATGACAATTTAAAATGGCGTGAGATACGTCAACATGTGATATAACTATAAAAATTGGATAGAGTGTTGTCAAAATCTTGAACAAGTCACTTAATTAGTAATGCTTTCTATTCAAACGATAAGTTTTATGAAATTTATGAACAATGTATAACAATAAAGTACATCAAATTATAACCGATATGAAATACATAGATGACATGTATTTTAGGCTTTTTAGCGTATAATGCTTGACACAAGTATGCCATGAATAGTGTAAATCACGTGAGATAATATTTAAATGAAGACCGATACACTAAAAAAACTAGGTAAACATCATGAAATGTTTGAATGTTCATTTCAAAACTGATGGTATGATGCTAAATGATTTAAACATGTCATTTTTTAAGTTCCTATGCAATAAAGCTCAAATGCACAACCTTTGACTATGATTATGACATATAACAATGGTTGGTTTTAAAATGATTGCATAACACGTTTCTTTTAATTGATTTAGAGCAGATGGTCTCTCTAAAAGCCTCTCTCTCTCTTGTGGTAGAGGTAAACTTTGCTAACCTCTCATAGATTTTATCAATAACTTGATTATGAATGAGATTACTTTGTTTTGTTATTATATTCCTTTGAATGAATCCTTTTAAAACTTTCTAATTTATTAATATTTTAGTTTAGTTCTTTAAAAAATAAAAAGCATAAACACAAAAAAAGAATAAAAACCCAGTTTCATTAAACAAATTTAAAAGTGTGCAAATTTAGATAGAATGTGGTTAAAAGTGTGCAAAAAATATAGCGTAAACAGTATCAACATAAAATGATATGAATTTTTACTTAAATTAAATAAAACACCATCACTTTTAAGAAAAAATAAAGCCACCCTTTAGTTCATTAAATAAAAAAATGTTCAATTCAAAACCGATGGTATGATGTTAAATGATTTAAACAGGTCGTTTATGAAGTTCCTATGCAATAAAGCTCAAATGCACAATCTTTGACTATGATTATGACAAATAGAGATAGGTGGTTTTGGATTCATTCAAAAAAAGTACAAGATGTTTTAAAAGATCTTGTGATGATCCTTGTAAGAAATAAAAATCCTTCATAGCAAATGGTCAATACAACTAATACAAGAACAACTAAAATACCAGCAGCAACAATCATCATAGTATCGTACTCTTCTGCATCACAACTGCACACACACAATGGTTACAATGCAGTCAGCAAAACTTCAAGCAGGCACTGTCATTGCATTGCTTTTTGTCATTTTATTTCAATATTACAAGTAAGGTTCACACTCTTTCCAATTGTTGATCATTAGACAGGTGACTCTATCATGTTATTAGTTCGAGCACGTAATTCATACAAGGGAAAATTCAAAATGCAAAGCCTATAGATTTGTATCTCTCAAGACATTCACAACCTAATGAAAAACAGTTTCTTGAATGGTTGGCAATAATTAGTCTAACCAGACAGGTTTTCAAATGAAATATTGCAACAAAAACAGTCAACTACAGATATGAATCAAGATTAGGGTAAATAGAAATCATACATGAAACTCAATAATTAGCTTTCTTGAAACAAATTTAATGTTTTTACTAATTCCAACTGTCCAGAGAACCATAACAATGATCAAGCTGCTATAACAACTTTAATAGCTCATTCAAACACCTATAAAACTCTTATCAAGTTTACAATCACACAGATGGATAAAGATAGTACCTTAGATATTGCTTGGGTACATGAACACTCTAACCCTAGATCCCTGCAAAAACAAAATACAACTTTCAAACAACAAAAAAACACACCAAACGCAACTAAACGTTATAACTTCAAAGTTCATAATACCATAGATTTGGGTGGGAGATTAGACTTGAACTTAGCCCGCACAACACCAGTGTTACCATGAGGCCTTGTAACTTTCCCCCAAATACACCGATAATGTGATCCATTCCTCTTCACTTTAGCTTTGTAAACGTACGCCATGCGTTTCCCTTCGTACCACGCTACCTCCTCCTTGGTGTTCACTCCTTCAATTTGAATCAAAGACGTATTTGGATACTGATTCGACTTTGACCTAATCAAAATCACACAAAATACAACAGATATCCGATTTCAATTTCAATATCGATAAACAAATACGAAATTTCTCAAATTACAGATCCATCGTGAACTTTATTGTACCTCTTGTAGCCGAGAATCGTTCCTCTGGTGTAGAGTCTAAAATTGAAAAAGAAAATGTTTAAAAGAAGTGAGTTTTGTATGGATTTGAATATGAGTTGGAGATTAGGGTTTATACGAATGCATTATACCTGACGCGTTCTCCTTGACGATCCTTCACCATTTTGCTTGAGCAGATGCCGACCACCTGGGTTGATGAAGAAGCAATAAACCCTAGATCGGCTTACATTGAGAGCTGATGAGTATTTATGGGTGTGAATTATATTGGGTTAACTGTTAGGGCTTATATGGGCTTGTAGATAATTGGTTTTAGAATTACGCGGCCCAAACTCTTGTTTCAGAAGAGATTAACTTAAATAATTACCTTATGCTGGTTATGTTGTACTTTCATACTAACATCAGAAATTTTATTTAATTGTCTTGATATCTTTTAATCATACATGTATCTATGGTTATTAAGTCTAGTGTCATGAGACGGTAGATGTTGTATCTTTTATTAGTTTATCATCACATAGCGTTATCAAATAACCTTAGTATGTAAGTGACAAAAATATTATGCACGAATGTAATTCACATGTTTAAGATGAAAATCCGAATCCTAACACTGTTGGTTATCAAACTCATTTGTAGATAGGAACAAACCCATCAAATACTTGAACACGAATCAAGTGTGACTAAAACAATAAATTGCTATAAAAGCATGAAATTATGACAAGGAGAGTATGTGAAACATACTCGTGTGTTCACATATCATGATGCCAAGACTACATGGATATTGTAATATATGATAAGTTGGTTAGCAATGATAATTTTCTAGCTAAAAACAAAAATCATGTTAATATTATCTCTTATTGATTGACTAATTTGTAAGAATGTATACGATCTAGAAAAACAAATACATTAAATAATACCAAAATCACATGACACATGAGTTGTAGCTAATTAAAAACCTTTTGATGAAGCTACACTATATGTACAGATTTGTACGTGACATTATCTAGCGTAACTTCATGCAAGTTTCTATTAAAAAACGGTATGCTATGCGTGAAAAAGCATGAATTATTTGTTTACAAAGTTAATATTGAGATGCAAATACACTTTTCATGGTTTTCTGTAGAATAATTAGCGACCATGTCAAAAAATTTCAACAAAAAGTTGAGAGCGGCCATCTTTAGAAAATTAAAAGAAAACAGTTATCTATTTCATTCACCTTCTTCCTCATGAATCAAAACTCTGAATTTTCGAAAACTCCATGCATAAATGCAATATTTACACCCCTTTCTTTTATAAATTGATCTCGTTATAATGCCATCAAGAGGAAACAAGTGCAAGAAGCATAACACTTTGCCCATATCAACAAGAAAAAAAACTATCGCTCATTCAACAGGATCTTTGCGGGAAATAGGAGGCGGTGGCGGTGGTTATTTTAACAAATATCACCATCATCACCACCGGTGGAAAGCGCCTATAGACGGTTGTTGCATCATATACAGAAGAACAGTTTCTTTATTGATATGTATAAAGCCACGAAGGAATAAGATCAACTGTATTCTCACCGTGTTGATGTTGATAATGGTTATCATTATGTTCATGAAGTATCTACACATGATTAGATTTAACAAGGAAATACGCGCAGACGAAGATGATCATATCGTCATCAGGCGTCAAATTCTTTCTGAAACAAATCCTGAATATGCACAGGTTTTCAATCACGAACTCCTTTTGTTTTCCCCCTTTTTTGGGATTTTAAAGACATTTTGTTGACAGGATTTTTACATATGGAGGAATCCTGTTAGTGACAAACATCATGGTTGTATTGATCGTTTAACAATCGAAACAAGTATGCAAACTAATCTAATTTCACATATATTCTTTTCGCAAAGATTGAAATATTCGATTCACTCATTACCAATTTTGCAAGTTTTTGAATCTCATCAGGAAATCAAAGTGCTCCAACAAACGGTTACATTCTAGTTCAAGCAAATGGTGGGTTGAACCAAATGAAAATGGGGGTTAGCATTGTTCCAAATAACATATGCTTAACAAAACTATATTGAATTTGATGGTATAGTTGTTAATTCATCTTATCATTACAGATAAGTGACATGGTGGCGATTGCGAAACTCATGGATGCTACATTGGTTCTTCCAACTTTGGATCACAAATCATTTTGGACCGATCCAAGGTGCATAAAAGATACTCGTTCAATACAGGGATCTGCTATACACACACCACTGACAATCTACGGCGGCTTTAAACAGTTGTTTAAAGTTTAGAGCTTACGTCAAAGCCCCGTATCTTTAAACTGTCCTTTGAGGGGTGGTGTATTTGGTGTAGGAATTGTCATTTGTCAGGTCCTACATAATAATATGAACAATTAATTGTGTTTGTTCTTTCTGAAACTGATTTGTTTCCAGTGATTTTAAAGATATATTTGACCTCAAGCAGTTCAAGACGACCCTTCAAGATGACATTGATATAGTCGAATCTCTTCCACCACATCTTGCAGAAGTAGAAATCCATCAAAAGGATCCGATTTCGTGGTCAAAGGCACGTTTATATATCCATACATGATCAACAACTTAATTGTAAGAATTATTGTTAGTTTTTCATGTTAAACAAATGGATTATTTTCATGCAGCCCAGTTATTACCAAGGTGAGATTCTCTCACTACTGAAGCAACATAAAGTGATCAACTTTCTTCACACGGATTCACGGCTAGCGAACAATGGCATCCCCGATTCCATCCAAAAGCTCCGGTGTCGAACCATGTATGAGGCTCTAAAATGCACAAACAACATCAATGAGCTTGCAAGAAAGCTAATCAATAGACTTAAACAAAACAATGACCATTATCTTGCTCTCCATTTGAGGTATCTAAACTTACATAATAGTTCTCTTCTATACATAAGAGTGAAAGAAAACTTAATCAAATCATAACTCCTAATCATGATACTGATAATGACAATAGATGGAAACTCTGAATAATATACATTATCAAATCATAACTAACGTTTTCAATGAATCTATGTTTTATATGTGTTTTTTATTTAATTTGTAGATTTGAAAAGGATATTCTAGCCTTCACTGGCTGCACACATGGGCTCTCACAGCATGAGGCTGATGAGATCAAATCACTGAGATACAGTGTTAAGCATTGGAAGGTTAAAAAGATCAAAAGCGCGCTAAAACGGCAACAAGGAAACTGCCCTTTGACACCTCGTGAATCTGCTATATTTCTTCAAGCTATGGGGTTTCCTTTGAGTACAAAGATTTATATAGTTGCAGGTGATATCTATGGAGAACATGGGCTTGATGAATTAAAGGAAAAGTATATGAATGTCTATACACATTCCACTTTAGCAACAGAAGATGAATTGAAGCCTTTTAAAGACTTGCAAAATCAGCTTGCTGCATTGGATTATGCGTTAGCACTTGCGAGTGATGTTTTCGTGTATACGTATGATGGGAACATGGCTAAGGCTATTCGTGGCCATCGGATGTTTAAAGGGTTTCAGAAAACAATTTATCCCCATAAGTAAGTTATTTACCCAATAGTTAGAAATTAGTGTCATTCAAGAGGTCGTGAGCATGATTTAAATTTGAAACCTCTATGCGAGGGAAATTAGACGCTTGGTACGGCGCCACCTCTTGAATACTTGTTATCTTCTTATACGCAATAAACATTTTACCTAAATAAAAAATTTATTTATGGTGTCTCCCTTGTTCGCAACTACTAACTAAACAAAACCGACTCTTGATATTTGTAATTGCTATTTAGTGCAGAAGAAAGTTTATAAAGATGCTTGATGAGCTAGACAAGGACGTATGAGTTGGGATGAGTTCTCGTTGCAAGTGAAGAAAGTTCATGCAAACAGAACAAGCAGGCCAAGGCGAAGACTGGGTGGAGTTAAGCCGAAACACGAGGAGAATTTCTATGCTAATCCTTATCCTGGTTGCATTTGTGAAAATAGATAGATTAGATAATAGAAACAAGCAACAAGTAATGAGAAAAAGAACATGAACTAGAGAGAGGCTCACTTGCAAAGTGCAAAAGGAAGTTATACAATGGTTGCAAAGTGAAAAACTTTACTCATATGTAGCGTGACATGATGAATTTATGATGTTAGTGAACCAAACTTAAGAATTAGTGAACAGATCTCATGAACATAAGATGTAATTAACGTTAAAAGTATATGCATATTAAGCTTCATGGGCCCTCTCCCCCCCCCCCCCCAACACCCCTCACACTTCTCGTCCGTGCTAGTCCATAGCCATATATTTTTTTCTCAGCAATTTGTGTCGCCAATCGCCTACCATTAACCATGTTAGATTCACATTGGCCATGGACATCATGAAGCCCAAATGGCATATGCTTTTAGAGGAATAGTAATGAGAGTATATCTATACAACCATCAGTTATTTGTTCAAGTATGTAACAAAAAATATAGAAACACAAGTAACAATATATCTGTATAAGAAAACAGGCAATCAAAACTATTAAAACGGATTGGGATGCAGATTACATAAACTTAAAATTGGGGGACTAAATCGCAATTAGCCTTTAAATTGGCCTATTCGTGAAGTTTTAAGTTTTAACACATCAAATCGAATCGATCCTTGTCATCTCTCGATTCAACTCTTTGATCTTGCGGTTCATTAAACGTGGTGAGTTATTGTTTTCTTCTACGATTATCCTTATTTTAGGGTTTAATTTTCTCATGTTGAAGTTCAGTTTGATCTTCGTGTTTCACATTTAGAATTCTAATTAATCGACTTAGGGTTTTAAACGAGAAAGCAACATGTTTGAAAATTTTATTCGATTCTTTCATTTACAGAGAAAAATCATGAATCCGGATATGGAATTCGTGCAACTTAGTTAACCTTATTAATCCATAGTTGCTGTTAGTTTACGGTAGGTAGATAGAAGCATTTGTGTACATAACTTGCAAGTCAGCAGACGGGAAAGTTCTTTAGATATGTTATTGATCTTTCTGATCTGAATCTGCTGAAGTATTTTCAAAATGATAACTTAGTTTAGATGTCTGGCACAACATGATTAGCAGGATGAACTATGAAACCCATCATTGATGATGGACAATGCCAATAAGGCAATAAAATCTATATCGCATTTACTGATCATGGGAGCTTTTGAAACTCACTTGTTTGGGTCCATGTAGCAGACTTTATTTACATTGTCTGCCTTAAAAGTATCATCATGTACAAAAATACCGGATGTCCTTAGAGTTTTACCTATAACCGTTTAGCTTTTGCTATCTAGATGCAAAATCGCAGGGTAGTTTGGTTCACTATTCAAAGTGTGTACGAAATGTGCTGAGATTAAATCAGTGCATTTGCTCGCTAATTGATTTGTGAATTAACTGTAATAGGATTGAATCAGTACATAGTTAATGAATAATTAAGCTTCTAGTGCGTACAAAATAATCTAAATCACCACTTGTGCTATCAATAAAGGGCCAAAGATGTTAGTTTTCAAGAGAAAGAAACGTTTGAAACATGAATTGGTTATCACCACCAGCGAAGAGGCTTAACAGATTTGGGACTTTCAATAACATATGGAAACAGTTGTAACATATGACTTTCTAATGATACAACCTGAAAATTCATTTTTCAAGCATATATGGTTTTGGTCTTTTAAGTTTTCTTTTTAAAGTTGACTAAGCCATACATAAATGCAGAATATGGGTCTTTGGACACTACTAGAGGGTGTCTGCTTATTGCAAATGCACTTGCAATATTGAATGAGGATCGTTTTCTTGCACCTAGAGGATGGAGCTTCCAAGAGTACTCAGGGTTAAGAGAAATTCCCTCAAGGGACAGATCATCGGCCTCATTTATGCAACTCATTTTTGAGAGTCTTATTGATAATGTTTAACTCCCTCTGTATTGTTGTAAAGCTTGTTTCTGGATGATTATTCAAAGTGAGTAGACCTGCAATGCCTTTTTTTCTCTTAAATTAGATATTATTAGAAGATGTACACTTTTTGAGGTCAAATGGATTCGTTTTATCTTCAGATTTTAATCATCGAATTTTTTGTGGAAACTTTGATAAGTAAATCATATGTACTTGCAAAAGCATAGTTCAAGTGCACAAATGTTTTTTTTTTTAATATTTCTTGTGACATAATCATTTCTATTATTAATTATGCTTCTGTTTCGCTTCTATTTCCCACATGTATCTTGATATTACGTGATTACGTCTATTTTGCATATCAGACCAGTTAGTTTTTGAAGATTGCACGCACCTATTCACAGAAAATTCAAGTGGATTTTCTTGCAAAGACACTAATACTCCTTGCATATAAACTTACGTACAATTAGCTTATGTAATGTGTTTTGGTTATTGGATTAAGTTGTTTTTCCTTTGTTACCCATAACACTACCCATCCATCCTATCAATAGCAAAGCTACCTAGGGGGTCTAGGCAAATTTTACCCCCATCTTAGAGGATAGAGAGGCTGCTTCTAGCGAGACCCTCAACTCCAATGAACACACTAGGATCGAAACACCCAATACAAAGAAAACGCAATACTCAGCATGGCAATCAATATACAGTATACCACAAAAAGCATACTCCGGCAATACTCAATCAAATAACACACACTAAGCAATTATTATACATTAGAGAACAAAGGTACACAATGATCAACAATATACTAGTATTAATATTTGATCACTATACAAGTGTTAGCAAGAAAAAAGATGGACAACAATATACCATGATCAAAAAGAAGCAAACAGTGACAATAAGCAATTAGGTACTAAGTACTAACATGCAAGGGTTACTAGGAAAGACCCATATAAGACAACTAAACTCTCCACTAGACGTCCTCAACCTTAATCCTAGGTCTCCACATACTTCTATCTTGGACATTTCCTTAGAGACCTGCAACTCGAGCAAATCTTGTCTAATGTTCTCCTCCCAAGTCGGTTTGGGCTTGCCTTTACTCCTCCCTTTGACATTTAGGGTATCTATTGCTCTAACCAGCGCCTTCATTTGTCTCCTCTTAACATGGTCAAACCATCTTAATTTCCCTTTATCTTTTCCGCTTTCCCTTTATCTTTTCCGCTATGTAGCTACTCCCTAACCTATGTCTAAAAACCTCATTCCTTTGTTAAAGATTTCCAATTTAGATGTGTATACAAATCAAACAGTTTTGTATTTTTCATTGCGTCCAATTAAAACAAAATTGGATTAAGACCCTAGTCTGGAAAACACTCGACGGGTTAAAATAGTTTTACAACGTAAATTAAACTTACTATTAGATAATAGATATTAGATTAATTAGTATGAGCCCACGGACCCATTAGGTATTTAGGGTTTATTAGATATTAGATTTATTAGTATGAGTCCACCGTCCTTTAGGTATTTAGGGTTTGCATTGTAAACTCTATATATTATAATCACCCTTTACATGAATTGTAAACTCTATATATTATAATCACCCTTTACATGAATAATTCAACTATTCCATCTTACAGTTACATATCAGGAAAAATATGATAAGTTTCGTAGTGAACAACAATAAGTCTTAAGGCAGCAACTGTTGCTGCAATAGCCATGAGACCAAAGAACGAAACATTGAGCCAATGCCATGATTTGTGTATAGAATTTAGCTTCTGTTTCTTGGCCACTAGGTTCATGTGATTTGCAAGAATAAATGTCAGTGGGAATGTGCTGATTGCCCCTGTTAAACTCATGAAGTCTCCAAGAAATGGCAATGCTGCTGATACAAAAGTGGTGATAGTAATGTAACCTCCTCTAACCAGGATTCTGAATGACAAGTTTCTAAACCCCAAGGCACTTCCTTTTATTCCATATGCAGTGTCCAGATACTCGTACATCGGGCTTGCAAATATCTACAAGCAAACAAATCAGAAACGATGTTTCCTATTGTGTACACCGTACATGAAATGTTGTAAATAGACTGATAGGTAGAATATTACATGCAGAGCTATAACGGACTGTAAAAAAGCAGATATGTTGGCGGACGTTTTCACCCAAACCGGGCCGTTAACATTGCCGAGCAAATAAGAAGATGCACCATTGCCATAAGCCCAGTAACCAATGAAGACAACAACGTATAGGGGCAAAACCCCAACTGAAAACTGGAAGCAGAGAGCCTTCATCATGTTACTAACAACAGGTGGTCTCACTGTTGCCTACAACATAGAAAACATCATTCATCTTTATAACAGAGTCATGAGTGGTTTCTGAATTTTACCTGTATTTCTGGGAGCATTCCTGTGTTGAATGCAAACACAAGACTTGCAGAAGCACCAATGGTAGTAAAATCTTGCCCGCGTGTGTTCCTGGAATGCTATAGTCCCTCGTTGGAGCTTTAATTCCTGTAATTAGATCATAAAAAACAATTCTAACAGAAGGAAACCATCAAAGATAAGAGAACACACGACTATACCATCATGTATAGACAGGGAAACTGCTATAACAATATATACTAGACTCAGGAATGTCGAAAACCCCAGCCAAATTCTTAGAGCCGACAGATGAGGGATGCAAATTGCAAAAAGGCCACAAGTGAACCCTGCAATTGCAATGAAGTATGGGAGCTTCATGGCATTGTCATCCCTGAAAGTTATATAAATAGCCTGCAAGATCATACCAAGAAAGTTAACAAATAGAGAATGAATAAAGATATGCAGACATCATCCCTACCTTTAGAGCCTGACCAGAGAGCATGATATAGCCGACGTTGATCATGAAAAGATTCACATACTGCAATACCCATGTGAGCAAATAAGCTTTTGAACCTGAAAATGATCATTCTATGAACTCTGTTGTGAAGAATGTGTACGTTGCAGAATGTGAAACTACAATTGTGATGTTTGATGAGTACCATACACAAAGCCTGCAAGGTCTCTGTATCTGATATGCCTTTTTCCACCAAATTCATGGAGCTTTGCGATAAGCGTGTTCGCGTATAGTGATACGAGTGTAGCTAATATTAAACCCACCACCCCTCCTACCCAACCAAGAGGAACCATGACTGCACCTGAGTATCCCAACACGTATGCACTGTTGATACCGGTTGTAAGAACAAAGCCCGCTTGAAACCATGAATCTACGTGATCAAAAACAAGTGGATTAACCCAGAATGGAGCAGTTCATGAGCTTGATGAAACAGTAACCGAAAGCCATTTGATTGATCAAATCATGAGTTATACTAATAAAGATTTCAACATAATACAACCAGAAAAACTGGATAGAAGAGTACCGCTGCTGATCTTATGAGCTGTTTCAGGAATTTCAACGGCTAATGGACCTCCCGGCGCGTCGTCATCTTTTGGACGTCCATGAATTTTAAGAAGAAGAAGAAGAAGAATCCCCTGTTTTCGTTGATTAATAACAGTGACAAATTCTCTATTTTTTTGAATTTGATATTCAAATCTAATTTTCCCTACTCAATTATGGCATTAACAACCTCAAAAAGAAAATGTTGTGTTTAATTTGAATGGAAATCTGAACAGAAAGAAAACATAGATGGAGATTAGATGTAAAATTACAGAGAATGTATCTATGCAGATACGTGGATTAACAGATAATTATTGATATAAAATCACTTAGTGTGTATGTGTTTATGGAGATAGAAATCATGTGATGAAGATAACAAACTTCTTACTGTGGAAGCGAGGCAGAAGCCTAAAAAATCGAAACAGCTGATTTGTTCTTCGATCTCTTTGTTTCCAATTTTTCATTTTAACCATAACTATTGGAATTGAATGTAGATCGGACAACCTTCAAACATTATCTTTTGTATAACCTTTTAAAATTAAAATAGCCAAATCATTAATGTTTTAAAAGATATGATGTTACCAATGATTACACGAAAGATGCAACGTGAGAAACTTATTAAAAATTATCATTTTCTAATTTCCCTAGATTTTTTATTACCCATAATTATTATCCTTTCATTACTGCATCCATAACACCAACTTCGAAGAAAATCCCACAACATATATACGAGGTTCTTATGCATCCACTCTTGTCATTATAAACAAAATAAAATCTTCTCATGCAGGCATTCAACATTCATTCAAAGAACATGATCCATACAACAAACAAATAAACAACCCATCATAACCCTCACTCGACTGAGCGTGAAATAAGAGCAAACCTTACCTTTCTCTCGTAGTATAAACATAGATATCATATCATGATTAGTGTCTTACAAGATTACTGACCGAATGCCTTACAAGTTCAAAGTAGCAAGAAATATGTTTGCAGATTCCCAGAAGAGCAAACCACAACACATATCTCATCAAGATAATAACTTGAAATCACAGTTTCAAGATTTACATAATTAGAAGCTAATTAGATAAACAAACCATGCATCAACTTACCATACCATTTATTTACTTCATAGCAGTCTCCTCGGAATTCTTCACTTCAAGTACATCAATCTTTTCATATTTCAAATCAACAGGGCGCGCAGAAGCTTCCACCTGAACTTTCAGCTGATCAACAACATATAACCACACAAAGAACATAATCGTAGCTGCCATTGCTCCATAACAAGTAGCAAATATGAACCGTGAGATAACACTAGTTTGCACAGCCGAATGCGCAATGGGATTCACAGGAACTGAATGCAGCCATGTTGGAGCAACCTTGATTTCATAACTCCATGAGAACACAGTAATCTGCTCATGTTTTTCATTAGAAGATGTCAGACCCAAATCACCAAACAAAACCTTTTCTCCTGCCAACGTTAACTCCCCGTCTTCGCGATAAGAACTCCATACGTCCACAGATGTAATGTCAAAATGCTCTCTGATTTTCACTAGAAGATGCAAGACCCAATATAATATCATCTCCTTCGAACATTTCCCCCAAATCTATGCGATAAGAAATCAGTGTTTCAACAGGCTTAGGATCACCTAATTTGCTTAACCAAACATCTAGCCGTTTTGAAATTGCACAATAATCAACCCAAGATGATAAATTTACTCCATCCTTCAAAAGATTATCAAATTTCGAAATGTTGATAACCCCAGAAGACGAAATTTGACAGAAATTGATATAAAACTCGATAACGAGGAATCGATTAGCGTCCAAAAGCCCAAACATCTTGTTTCTAGCTAACATCGAGTTAAAATCAGCGGGAATGATTACCAGTGCAACTCCATTGCCGATTTCGAAAGTGAAGTGTGAGGATACCGACGTTGAAGAACTAGAGTTGAAAGGCGTACTGCGGCGAATAATGCCTAAACTTGAAGACGTTGGTCGATTGAGTTGAACGGAATCTCCATCTCCATCTCCGATGAGGTGATCGTCGCCTTCGGGTGGGAAGTTGCGATCAGGAGATGGGATTGAGATTGCGAAAGTGGGTTTTGCAGATAGAGATAGAATCATCAGAGTTACGGTTACAACTGAACACGAAGCCATCATCAATGGCGATTTTGCGATGAAACTTTCTTCTTCTTCTATGGAGTTGGTAAAGTATACTAAGAACAGTGGGGACTTGAATTATACGTGGGGGACACGGTATCGTAGTGGACGAAAGAAGTGAGAAAAAGAATGAAGAATGGAGGGTTTTAATTGGTTGAGGAGGTGAAGGTGGTGGAAGAACATAAGAAATTCACTTGACAAGATTGAAAACTGAAGAAAGCTAGTGGAACCATGATTATGTTGTACTCCGAGCATTAAAAGTTGTATTATGATTACGGACCATTTGTTTGTGTTATGGAATAGTTTGTTAAAGTAAAGTTAGCGAGTAAAAGTATTTTAACTTCATACTAGGACATGTTTGGGATTACTTATTTGAATTAAAAATGATTTTTAATAAAAAAAAGCTTATTAACTTATAACTTTTTAAAAGAAGTTTTAAAAAAAGTGTTTGAATTAACTTGTAAACTAAAATATTATATAATTATCGAAAAAGACATACTTTAAAAATGATAAGAGTTAACTGGAGGTGATAGATGGATATAATAGAAAATTAAACCAAAAGTAGTTTTCAAAAATCAATAAGTAACTCCCCCGTTACTTTTCAAATACTCATTTTTACCATATATGAAAAATCAGTTTCAGAAGTCCTTTTGGCTTTGCCAAACACTTTTTTTAACTTATTAACTTTTTAGAAGTTAATAAGTTAAAAGTAGGGGAAAATAAGCAATCTCAAACATGCACTGGGTTATACCCAAATGATGGAGGGAAAAACACGTGTTGGCAATGTACGATTGTGAATATAATCAAATCGTTAAATATACACGTGTTAATGCTGATTATTTGTAACATTTGTATTTTTAACCATACAAGATGATTCCAATAATTTACTGGATTATATATTGAATCAATCGATAAACTTCATGTATAAACAAAAGTTTGTTACTCATTAAAATGAAATTGGGATTCCAAATTCAATGGCAGAATAACTCGTTTACAAAACCATATAGTGTTATTTTATACATAACAAACTTTATGGACTATGGTATATACAAGTTGTTTATAAGGATACATAATAAATATATATATCCCCCACATAAACCATGCATAAAAAAGCAATACATACTATACGTAGAAATAACACAATCATATGGATACATACAGGGGTTTTCAAAAAATCCGATATCCGAAAATATCCGAAATCCGATTCGTATCCGAATCCGAATAAATCGATCCGAATCATTATTCGGATATTCGGATCGGATCTCATCCGAATCCGAATTTCTTATTCGGATTTCGGATATCACAATTTTTTTATTCGGGTTATTCAGATTATTCGGATATCCGATTAATTCGAATAAGACTTCAACTATGTTTCTAGCCCAATACTCATTACTCAATTATATATTATGTTTTCAACTCAATACACAAGAATCTTTACATATTCTAGTTATAATCCTAAATAATTATGCAATAATCGACTACCGTTCTAAACTAGAGATTCTAATATTGGGGTTCTATACAATTACCTATTATGTTTTAAATTTTGAATTTGTGTACAAGTCAAAATTTATTTTTTAGTTTTATATCTTTTATTGTGATTTCCAACTTATAAAATGGAAAGAATAAAAAATTAGTAAAAAATAAATATATAGAAAAACAAGAACAAAACGTTATTTGGTTTCTTCGGATTATTCGGATAAATTCGGATTATTCGGATATATCCTAATCCAATCCGAATTAAATTCGTATAGATTCGGATCGGATAGAAAATCCTTATTTAGATCGGATCGGATTTCGGATAGGGTCCTGAAATTTTCAAATCCGAATAATCCGATCCGAATAATCCGTTATCCGATCCGATGAACATCCTTAGATACATGTATCCACATACATACATTAAATTTTTTTAAAGACAATAATAAAAATAAGCACGGGTTATTTTTTCCGTTCTCTTTAAGTTTATTATATATGAAATGGTTGTGATTTGGTAAAACATAAAATGTTACTTTAATCTGTATATTTGAAAAAACACCGTTCAATCCTTTTAATTTATTAACATTTATGTAAGTGATTTTAGGATAGAACAGGATGATAGTTTCTCATTTTAAATCTGTAAAATCATAATAAAGAACAAAATATGAATACTTTAATACTTTTAAACCAGGGTCATAATATATAGACATCCCACATTATAAATTGACACCCTCCTATACGTCTCGTTGACACCATACGTGGTGTATAGGGTCGAAAACATTGGAAAACGAAAAAATTCAGGGGGCTGTCAGATACCTATACACCCCATATAACCCTATACGACCCCTATACAACACATATAGGACTATACAACACGTATAACAAATATTGACACTAAATATGAGAAAAAAATTCAGGAGGTTGTCAGAGGGGTAATACGTCTTGTATAAGGTTATATGACCCATATATACAACACGTATTAGACTATACAATCCTTATAAAAATTTAAGTTGTTGATTTATAATTTCCGGATGTTTCAATATCCATCCACTTAAATTAAACTAGGTTTATTTCCATGTCGCGCGTTGCGCGATTCATCACTGTTGTTTTTTAACAGCTCAGAATAGGCAATCCGTAACGGCTGTAACTCAGAATTACTGTCACGTAAACAACGGATCCCTTTTTATATCATCATATCCTTGATGTAATGTGAATAACATTATCTTTAATAGTAGTTTCTCAATCGAACAATGGAGACTCACATGAGCAATCACAAACCACACTGTTTCCCACGTCTCAGACGAGCATACAATATATGAACAACAACCCATCATCATTGACCTGCCATAAATAATCAGGCACAAACCTCAATAATATGAATCTACCTATCGTGACAACTTGAATTATGTCTCAGCTGGCCCATACGCACAACACCATCGACCACATCACGGCTTATTAGTACTACGTAAGCAACCCAACAACGTCTCAAATGAGCAATAGCTCAACATCATAGACAAATCAACAAACAAAAATAGAATAAATGCTAATAAAAAGGGGCATTAACAGATAGGAGAGAACCCACATGACCTTATATTAAAATTCATAATCTCAGTAAACAAACTAAACAAACACCAATTGTTTCAACAATAACATCAACAAAAACACATGGGTTAAGACAACCTGCTTCGCTCTCCAAACAACCCTAACCTCACCAACAACAAATCCTGATCACCAAACAACACCGACCTCACCACCAACACGTCCACCGACATTACCATTGCCCAAGCAAGGTGTCGCAAACAAAAGAAACCCAAAAAAATAGTAAGCACCCAAGCAAGTTGTCGCAAACAAAAGAAACCCAAAAAAATAGTAAGCAACCCGAATCTGCGTTTCAGTAGACAAAAGAAAGAAAGCACAACTCAAATCCAAATTCATCATCATCGTTGCAAAAGAAAGAGGGTCAGAGGCAGCCACGGCTGCAACCGGAGTTACCACGCCGAATGTCGCCGTACCATCATTGCACCCCAAAAACAACTCGTGCTCATAAAAACCGAGGTCGTCGGAGACATGTAAGGGTCGGCGACTCCTCAACACCGCTGTTTCCATCTCCAATAGACCCAGATTTACAATCATCATCGTCGTTGCAAAATAAAGACCCCTCTGATGCCCCCACGGCTGCAACCGGAGTTGCCTCGCCAAGTGGATGGCCACCATCATCGGGTCTCAGAATGAAACCCTAGGAAACAGGGAGAGGGTGAAGGGGCACAACAGAGCACCCAAACCCCCTCTGACCTGAGCAGCGGGCTTAAGGTGAAAAATCAAGAGAACGCGTCTGGTATGGCGGGAATCCCAAGAACCGATGATGATACACAACCCAAAACATGCCGGAAGAAGAAGAAGAAGAGAGAAACCGGACGGCAGGTGGGCGGCGGTGAGGCGAACGGCGACGCAGACGACGGTTGAGCCATGGACAACCGCCGCCTGCTTCACCTCAACCACAGAGGGGTCGTTACCCAGATCCACCGCCTGCGTCGCCAGTGGTCACGACTTCCACAACAAAAACCCACCCCAACTCCGATAACCACCACTTGAGGTAGATCACGACCATCTGCAGATTCAGAGTAGAATGCGTGGTCTGTCGTGCTAGGCAACCCTGTTCGCGGTTGTCGTCATCGGAGAACCTTCGTAGAAGAACCTCCGATCTGATATCTCTTCGTTCTATCTCTATCACCGAAACATCTCTGTCTTCCTCCCTCTCTATACCTTTTAAACCAACAAAAGTAACATTGGAAAAACCCTAACAACACGTGGTGTGATAAGACAAACACACGTATCAAACACATGTATTCTAAGCTACGCATCACCGACTTGTACTTTCTTGCATCAGTGGCTTGCAAATCACTGCTGATACTGTTTATTTCCAATCTTTATTAACACATGTGTTAATATTAATTACTAGAAACGCAGTTAAGATATAGTTTAGGGTCACATCAATTAATTATATTAAAAGAAAAAGTAAAATTGCAGTTACTGGGGTTGGTACGGTTGGCGAGGGGAAGTCCAAACCGAAGAACAAAGGCCAAAGGGGACGAGGGTGAAGGTGAAGAGATGAACGACGGTGCATCCGATGCGATGATGGTGGAAGAGATGAACAAAGCTGCCTCCAACGGCCCCGATGACGGAGAAGAAGCAGTCGATGAGGTGCTGGTCGACGGTGGCGGTGGGGCTGACAGGAGGAGCAAAGTGAAGGGACCTTGGTCGCCGCAGGAGGACGTGATTTTGAGCGATCTCGTGAGCAAACTTGGGGCGAAGAACTGGAGCCTAATAGCCCGAGGGATCCCCGGGCGGTCTGGAAAGTCGTGCCGTCTCCGGTGGTGTAATCAGCTAGATCCCGCCGTTGAGCGCAAGCCATTTACTGGTGACAAAAACCACTTCAACTCTCTTAGAAGTCTTATTCGTGTCTTATTCTTAATATATTTTATGCATTTGTGTTAGGATTTAGTGTTGTTATAATGCTCGGGAATCGATCGCCTTTTTTAACCGTCGATGACGAATGCGGTTTGTTACTAGGGTTTATCGTTCTCGATTTTACGTCTAAGTGATTATCTACTCATGTGGTATCTGTATGTTGTGAATGATGCCAACAAGTTAGGTCATATAAGTTGTTGTATTGAGGTAAGATGAAAGATGACATTGAAGTCAGATTTCCGAAATTCATGTGTTTTTTTGGGAATTACACAATATGAAAGGCTTCAATTTTAAATCCTAGGCTAAATTATATCTAGTTTGTGCGAAATAATTATATCATAGGAACATAAGACTATAAGAGACTTGGAAATTGAGAAAATCTTCTTGGTGGTGAGTAAAAAAAAGTTACGAATATGGTTGTTGCTATCTGAAATTGGTGATGTTTATAAGAGATATTAGTTAAAGGCATACTTAATCATCTGGGAATCTTTTAGTGGAGCTCTGTGAGTTGTTAACATGGATGTACATATGTTAAGAGTGTTAAATGTACGAGTTCGTCTCATGGTTTTAGCTAATATTGTGTTCTTTTTCCTTCTTCTGCTCACATAACATGTCATCATGAGATATGTCAATAACACGCCTTAGATGAATAAATGTTTGTGTGTGGTTTTCTTGAGGTAGAGAAGTGGCGAGTTGTTTCTAGCTAAACAGTATGTATAGATTGAAACGTAGGCCATGTTGTCAAGCAGCAGGTTTATGCAATACGTCTGTTGGATGAAATAGGGCGTGCGGTAACTAAAAGGGCTAATATATGGCAGCCACTGTGCTTATCTAAAATTTTCTATTATAGTTCAAGTTATCTTCATTGCCCGAGCCCCTTATTTACTCTTTGGTTTAATGGTAGCTGGCAATAATCTTTGTGTACATGAATGTCAGTTTAGAAACATTAGTGGATCTTCTTTGTTAAGATATATGTTGTGCAATTACATGAATGAAAAGCATACCAAAACTCATTTGGATGAATTCTTTGTGAAGTCAGAGTTAGTATGGAAGGAATAAATAACACATTTTTCTCACTCTGCTAATGTTTTAGTTTTAAGTGAGTCTTGACTCTTGTAACACAATCATTTTCTTGTAGACTTAATTTAGGTAAGTGTTGTAGACGACCATCTTCATGCAGGATGTATGTCAAATAAATAGGCTATATTGTTGCTATTATAGGGCAAATATATCACAACTACTAACTTATCTGAATTTGTTATAACAAAACATGGCCAAGACTTAATGGGAACACTGAACACCCTCTGCATGCATTCACACAAATGTCGTCTTCAAAAGGATATGCCATAATTAACTCTTGTTGTAAACGTTAAATGATGTTCCTTATGAGACTATGAGAACAAAAGGCTTCCATCTTTACTATTAAGCTAAAAGCAATAATTATTGTTAACTGTGGGACCAAGTGCCGCTTGTGCTGGCTGCTGGACATGTGACCTTTAATGGGGATAAGGCCCCAAAGCTTATTTACCAAACTGTGTATGTTACATTTACCCCTCCCAGACCCTGCTCTTGAGTGGGACTTAGTGGGTATGTTTGTTTGTTTGTTTTGTTTGTATGTTACATTTATGTTTGAATGCTATATTTCCAAAATCATTGAAGAGCATATTATTTTATTGTTGAGCAGATGCAGAAGATAGGATTATTATAGAAGCCCATGCAATTCATGGAAACAAATGGGCATTAATTGCAAAACTCCTGCAAGGTAGAACAGATAATGCAATCAAGAATCACTGGAATTCTACCCTGAGACGCAGGGGCACCCATTCTAACTTGTCCATCATGCCATCTACCATCAATTACAACAATCTTGACACCACAAAAACATCCTGTGGAGACACCTTATCAAATGAAAACAACATTAATCCCACAAAACTTGCAGAAACCGAAGCCGTCGCTACTCATTACAACTCTGAAGATCCAATTTTGACACATCAAACCGTTTCTCGTCCAATCCCACGTTTTGGAGCATTTTCTTCTTATACCCCTACAAATGGAATTCAAAATGGGCAACCAAAGATGGTTGTACCAACACAGGGACCTATGATCCAGGCCTGTAAACCAGAAAGTATAGGGTGTAAATTTCTTAAAGGTTATTCTGCCGAGTCTATGGTTCCATCAAGGTGTGGCCATGGTTGCTGTTCTGGTTCACAAGCCTCATTACTAGGTCCTGAGTTTGTCGAATATGAAGAACTTCAACCTTTGTCAAACATGGAGTTAGCGACCATTGCAGCAGATCTCAACACCATTGCTTGGATCAAAAGCGGCCTAGAAATACCAGAAGCCACCCAGACACAAACACCAACTCAAATCTCTCTCCCGGTCGAAGGACTGAGTTGAAACATTCATGTATTAATTAATGTTTATGGCTTTCTTTATGAATATATATACATAACATAGCTACAGGCTTACAAAAACATGAGTTGAGACATTTTTGGTTAAAGATGATTGTCTATAGAGTTTCCTTTTGGTCCATGATTGTCTGCAAACTATGAAATATCTGAGTTTTGAACTTGTGAGCTGATGTTGATGTGCATTATGAGGTTGTACCTGTTAAGGTGTGAAGGCCTTTGGGCTTTCGGATGAAGTTATGGGCCTGGCCCATTAAAAACTTCTTAAAACCCTAATTATTCTTATATATAGAGCATGTCATTGTATTGTAGTCTTGTCCCTTGAGCTTAATAAAATACCTAATTGCAGAGAGTGGACGTAGGTCATCTTGACCGAACCACTATAAATGCTTTCGTGTGCGTGCGTAAAATATTCTGTTTATTTCCGTTGCGTAAAGATACCTAACAACTGGTATCAGAGCATCAGGCTCTTGAAGATTTTCGCCGCCACCGCTATCTAGGGTTTCTGCCGCCGCCGCCACCTAGGGTTCCTCCGCAGGCGCTGCCACGGTACAGAGTGTAAACAGTGTTTTCCGACGTGAACATTGTTTTCTGGCGTGAACAGTGTTTTCCGGCGTGAACAGTGTTTTCCGGCGTGAACAGTGTTTTCCGGCGTGAACAGTGTTTTTCCGGCGTGAACAGTGTTTTCCGTCGTGAACAGTGTTTTCCGGCCGTGAACAGTGCTGGCAGAATTTTTTCTGTTTTTTCAGTTGTTCGGTTCTGTTTTGCTACTGCTGTTTTGGGGGCTGTTTTTTGAGTGATTTTTGCGATTAGAGTTCCGGCTGGGATCTGTTGGAGTTGCTGGTTTCGCTCAGGTTTTGCAGGTGAAGCGCCGGGTCGGGTGTTTCGGGTTCCAGGGCTTTGGTTGGAAGTACCGGATCTGGTTTGTCTATCCTTTGTTGACTGGTTATCAACTATTCAGTGTGCCTGCTTCGTTTGTTTTGTCTCTGTTTTGCTACTATGGCTGAAGACGGGAAGACTGTGATCGAAAAGTTCAATGGCACTGATTTTGGTTGGTGGAAAATGCAAATAGAGGCATTATTGTGTCAAAAGGATTTGGATATGGTACTGGAAAAGAAACCGGATAGTATGGAGAAAGCTGAAGAAGCAGTCTTGAATTCCAAGGACAAGAAAGCTAGAGCGGCTATTATGTTATCTTTGACGAAGAGCGTTGCTTTTAACATCATGAAAGAAACCACTGCAAGTGGTATGATGTTGGCTCTGTCAAATATGTATGAAAAGCCGTCTGCAGCTAACAAGGTGTTCTTGATGAGGGAACTGTTCATGACGAGAATGAAAGAGGGAAACTCAGTCACCTCCCATATTAATGATCTGATGTCTATTCTTACTAGACTAGAATCAGTGGGAATAAAATTTGATAATGAGACTCGAGCCTTGGTGTTGCTATCTTCACTACCTGATAGTTGGTCCGGAACTGTAACTGCTGTTACAAATTCTATGGGGGCTAACGACATGACATTTGAAAAGATCCGAGACATTGTGATAGGTGAAGACACACGTCTGAAAAGTGTAAATGTTGGATCATCTTCTGAGATGTTACATGTTGGCAGGGGAAGGGAAAATAGCCGAGCCAGTGGGAGTCGGGGAAAGAGTTCAACTCGGACTCGGAAAAATGTGAGGTGCTGGATCTGCAACGAGGATGGACATGTTAAGAGTCAATGTCCAAAGAAAATTCTGAACACTGCTGCTGAGGATGTCAATGATGGTGACGTGTTAATTCTTGAGGCTGAAAACAGTGTGGACTCTTGGATCATGGATTCTGGTTCTCGTTTCACGCCGTACACAGCGGTGAAATGATGGTGAATCTGAAAACAGGTGATTTTGGGAAGGTACGTCTCGCTGATGGCAGAGTGCTTGATGTAATGGGCATGGGTGATATTGATTTGGTGACTCCATTGGGAACTACATGGAACTTGAAGAATGTCAAAGTGATTCCAGGTTTGAAGAAGAAATTAATTTCTGTTAGTAAATTGGATGAACAAGGACTGGAAGTCAAGTTTGGTGGTGGTAAATGGAGGGTAATCAATGGGAACCGGGTGATTGCTCGTGGTGATAAGCATGGGTCATTGTACATGGTGGAGGTACCTGCTGAGGGACTGATCAACCCGGTTAAGCAAGTCAAAGTCGGGTTCGCTAAATCTGCTGCTAAGAGAGTTCATTTTGCAAACATGAAGTCTGGAGCAAAGATTGTAGCTGAATGGGGTCATAAGTCTAAACCAGTCAGAAGATTTTGTGACAGTGGGAGCATGGGGCATGTTCCGGGTACAGTCAAGAAGAATCGTTGGGTTTTGAAGACTACGACTGGAAAAATCTCTCCTGGTGATTGTTTGATGAATTTGGAGAGTGTTAGTGGTTCTCGGTGTATCTCTGAATCTGGTGGATCGTGTAAACCAGTTGAGACAGAGGATGGGTCGCTGGTGGAATTTACCACGACTGGGTTGGAGCTCGGGGGAGCTTCAACGGGCCCTTTCAAGTAATTGATGAGAAGGGGCCTCTGCAACTAGGGGATTTGGATTGAAATCTTAGCTTGTTCTTTGGAATTGAAGGCTTGGAGGATTTCTGAAGATTACTGATGACAGGATTGCTTTGTACTTAGATGGCTAGCTGGAGTATTCGCAAGGCCTTCAAGTGGGAGATTGTTAAGGTGTGAAGGCCTTTGGGCTTTCGGATGAAGTTATGGGCCTAGCCCATTGAAGCTTCTTAAAACCCTAATTATTCTTATATATAGAGCATGTCATTGTATTGTAATCTAGTCCCTTGAGCTTAATAAAATACCTAATTGCAGAGAGTGGACGTAGGTCATCTTGACCGAACCACTATAAATGCTTTCGTGTGCGTGCGTAAAATATTCTGTTTATTTCCGCTGCGTAAAGATACCTAACAGTACCCTGTTTTTGGATATTTGTAATGAGTAAAATATTCTGTTTAAGATGGTACTAGGAATAATGTGACAAAAACAGTAGTTTGTTGACATGGTCAGAAACAATTGAAATAGTTGCAGAGGAAAAACGACAGCCCTCCTCACACAATGAAATTTGTTGGGACCTAATTATTGCGTAGAGATGGTTTGGCTTTATTCGCTGGAATCAGACTCATTGTTTTTTCCTGTTTCTTTTCCTTAACAAATAAACATAACGCATGGTTAACTTTTTTTCTTTTTGAACAGTAGGATACGACCAAACATCAACTAGCGAAGTTAGCACGAGGAAAAACCACACTTGCAAAGTCAATATGAAAACTCACAATAGAATAAAAAATGGTTTCCTTCAAATTTGACGACTTGGAGAACGTAGGGTTGTTCCGGAACCTCCATAATACCCACTATGCAGTATGCAGTGCAAATAATATTAGAAAACTTCAATGGTTAATTTGATGGCTGTGGAGTAGATTTATATTTTATGTAAACTAGAAAAATTAATCATTAAACAATAATCAAGCTTCACGTATCTTTCATTTAGGTTACTAAAATTTTAAAAGAATCAAGATTTATATAACGAATCCGGAAGATTAGAACAACATTAAATTTTAAATTCTGTATATGAGATTTTAGTAAATCACTGAAAATTTTGGGTGTTTTAAAGTAAAGTTTAGAATTAAAATTAACTGAGGAGATAGAGGTGTAAACATCATATTTTGTGCAGTTGGAAACATGTATAATTGTGGAATAAAAATGGAAGCCAAGGCAGCAAAAAAAGCAATAAAATGGTAACTATAAACGAGTGAATTGAACAGACATTAGGCAGCACACATGCTACAGTGACTATGTCATGCATTTCTGACTATTCCCATGTGTTGTATTATGTCATTTTATGGATTTTTAACTTTATGTTTTTATTCCATTTATACCCTTTTATTCATACAGATTCTGTTACATAAAACTCCAATATAGTATAAAAATATTTGATAAATGTTATTTGTGAACTGAAAAGAACATATTCGAAAGAAGCTAACAAATTTTTTAACAACAAACAAGGTGTATTAATTAACCAATGTCGACTTGAAAAATCTAAGCAGCATGACATAAAAGTTACATGGATAACATAGGGTTTTTAACCACTTGACCCAAGAGATATTTACCTCTTGATTACAAATCCAAGAAAAAGAGATCTGTACAATAGACTTAAAAATAAGATCTTCATATCATTACTCTTTAAAATAGCTCGGTTCCTAGCTTTTCAAATAACTCACCAAAGAGTGAATTAAGATAATACCTTGAAGGACTTATTTCTTGATCTTCGTAAGATGAAGCGAGCCAATTAATCCAACAACACTCGTAGGTGCAAGATCCGGGGACAGATAAATCTAACTAAACAACGATCGTGGAACAAGAAGAACGAGAATGTCCAAAGCTGTGGATCATGTACTTAATCTCCAAAGAATAAAAAGTGCACATAACACAAGGAATATCCAAACCTTTATTGCAAAGATTTTGTCTCGTAGGAAGTCGATCTTGAAGAAGACTAATTCACACCTTTATCACTTTTGTCTCATAGATGAGTTTGCCATCAGAAGGATTTTCGAATCTAAAGATTTCATCTCACTACTAACTTTAAAATCATCTCGCAATTCAAAATCTCATTATCGTCGGTCTCCATCAACAATACATTGAACTGAAGTTAACACATTAATTGTAGGTTTTCTTTCTTCATTCTTTTTGGGAGGAAAATCAACACTTATTTTTTTAATTAAACACTATAAATACGTATGTTAATTATCTTATAAATATAATGGGCATCAACATACAAACAAACTAGCGTTTTGAAGCTTACAACAAACCCAGATTATTGTTTTTGGATAATAAATTACGTTATAAAAAAGAAGACCACTTTAAAGTTTTATTACGAATACTATTTATGTACAACAATGATTAGATGTCTCAATGAAAATCATATATGGGCATAAAGAAAACACTTCATAATCCGACATATTATAAGTCTGCCAACTATTTACGCCACATGGATAGATCACAATCACAAATCTTTACAAAATTTGTCGTCCTTAATTCATTCACCTGGACATAAGTAGTCATCTTTAACCAATTTGCAACTAAAAATGAAATAATGTCATCGAAATACATTCACCAAGAAATATAGAATAATGATAACTTCATAAACATTTATTATTTGCCAACTATTTGTGCTTTGATGTCGTGCTTTTTAATTAGAAAAACAAAAATACTTATGATATATTTAAAATATATATATATATATATATATATATATATATATATATATATATATATATATATATATATATATATATATATATATATATATATATATATATATATATATATATATATATATATATATATATATATATATATATATATATATATATATATATATATATATATATATATATATATATATATATATATATATATATATATATATATATATATATATATATATATATATATATATATATATATATATATATATATATATATATATATATATATATATATATATATATATATATATATATATAGGGGGTGGTTCCTAAGAAAACCACTATTATTAAGAAAACTAAAAAACCACTTGTGAGCCATTGATTAGTTTAGATCAATGGTTAATATTGAAAGTGGAAAATTTGTAATTAATTGAGAAATCCTTATTCAGATTAGTCTACCAAAAGGGTAGTTTAGGCAACACAAAATAGTACTTTTGGTATGTAACCGCCAATACCAATCCGATTAATAACAAATCCCCCGATTTTCGCCCAAATCACTCCAATTGGTGATAGATTCTCTGTAGAAATTTAAAAAGATTGAAACTTTCTTTCAATCCGGCATCGACATAGTTGAAGGGCTGTGATTCTTGCGAAGAAGGGTTTCAGCGAAGAACAGAGGCAAAAAGGTATGTGTTTTGTTAATAGAAATGGAATGGAAGATAGGTAATATGTAAATGTGAGTGATTTGTGATTGCATAATGCAGTATATGTGCTTTAAGAAGATTTGAAACTTCAATAATGTGTATTTTTTATCAATGTCGGCCGATTCAAAGTAGAAAATGTTGTGATAAGCAAAACGATTGATCGGTTAGAGGGTTCCGAAACATTAATCATCATTATGTTATGGTATCAACACTAAAATGCTAGGGCTTTTTCCGGATTGGTAATGTAAAATGTTATGCTGTACAATTGGGGATTTCTTGATGTGTACACAGCTGTATACGTATATGTAAGCATCGCGTATGTTGATTGAGTATGGGTTTTTAAGTATGCATATCAAAATCAATTTGTAACATTCATGTAAATATAGGTGATTGTTCATATGTATTCCTGTCCTTATTTGTTTCTTAAATCGTAAGTGTGATAATTTGAATATGTATATGTAAGCAAACTGTTAAATGTTTTATTAGGGCACATATTTAAAATTTTTGTTGATACGTGTATGTAATCAAGTGTTGAGTTGTTTGATTGATATTCAATTGTTTTTGTTTGTTAGTATTTACATATATGTACACATATGGATACATATATGTAAGCAATATTTAAAATGTTTTGATAATGGACAATGAAGTAATCAGAATATAAATAATGATGGTAAATATATGTTAGCAAACTCTAAATAGTTTGATTAGGGCTTGCTAAGTACCCAGATTTAAAATGTTATTTGTATGTGTTCGTAATCAAGTATTGGGATGTGACATTGATAGCATTTGTTATTGTTGTTTAGTATGTGCATATGTGTACACAAATGTATACATGTATGTAAGCTGCCTTTAAAAGATTAATAATATGTCCCTTTTAGTTGTGAATAATTTGATTGCTATGCTATTCCTTTTTATTCTTAAACTACCTTTCATGTAGATGTCATCCGGAAGTAGGAGGAAAAGTAGGAGAATTGCGTTGCACTATACCTTTAATAAATTTAAAAACACATCATCTGATCCTATCGTTGTTGGAGATAATGAAGAAGGATCAGAAATGAAAGGTTAGTATCTATTTTACCGTGTGTTTGTATTTAAATGAATTTTAAATTGTTGATGTGAATCGTGTTAATACAGGATTGCATACTGAATCAAAACAGGGGAGAGCTGGTAAAAAAAGTATTGATACGAAAGAAATTAAATCGACCTATTGTAAGTTGTATATTTAAATACCTTAATTAAGAACATTGTTCTATGTAAATGAATTTTTTATTTATTCTACGTTAACAGTGGCAAATCGAAAGATAAGTGATATCGATAAGATGAATGTGATACAAGAAGTAAAGGAGAATCTGTTACGAATAAAGGAAATTATGAGCCTAACGAATGGTATTTTATTTTGATTATTATATATATGTATAATTTTACAATGACATCATAGTACATGTATGATATTCTTAGTTATGTATGTGTAGTTGAATCAGAAGACAAAAATGCTTCATCAGGAGTAAGTTCAAAGAAGATAAAGAATGACAGAGAAGGTATGTAAACAATAAGTAATGAATGTAAATAACATGATACTAATGAAATTACCATGTAAAACATCTTAACCAGATACTACCTCACCAACTGGGACAACAAAAAATGTTCAACAGAAAGGGAGTAAGAGAAAAGAAAAAAAGGATGATGGAAAAGGTATGTATTAATTTGAAACTATACATATATGTATGATTATCAGTATTGTACCCTCATATATGTAATCATTCTGTTAAAATATTTTCATTATGTCCAGTGATGTTTATATATATGTAAGCACTATTCTTAATTGTTTGTTAGTTAGTGCACATATGTACAGTGATGCTTATATATATGTAAGCAGTCATTAAAATGTTTATATATTGATTATGACCCTTTTCGTACAAATATTGATATGCATTTCATACTGTTTGTTAGTATGTACATCACTGTAGACATATGCATACATATATGTAATCATTCTGTTAAAATGTTTTCATTATGTCCCTTTTAGTACCTTGATTGATAGTCATTTATTATTGATTGTTAGTATGTGCATATATGAACACATATGGATACATATATGTAACCATTCTTTTAAAAGTTATGATTATGTCACATTTAGTTCACATATTGATATGCATTTATTGTTGTTTGTTAGTATGTACATCAGTGAACACAGATGATTACATATATGTAATCATTATTTAAAATGTTATGATTTTGTGCCTTTTATAACCCAGATTGATATGCATTTGTTACTGTTTATTAGTACGTAAATTTTTGAACATAGCTGGATACATATATGTAATCAGATGGATACATATATGTAACCAGTGGATACACATATGTAAACAAGAAATTAAACATGTATGATAATCTTAGTTATGTATGTGTAGTTGAATCAAAAGACAATAAAGCTTCATCAGGAGTAATTTCAAAGAAGAGAAAGAATGCCAGAGAAGATATGTAAACAATAAGTAATGAATGTAAATAACATGAAACTAATGAAATTACAATGTAAAACATCTTAACCAGATACTACCTCACCAACTGGAACAACAAAAAATGTTCAACAGAAAGGGATTAAGAGAAAAGCAGAAAAGGTTGATGGAAAAGGTATGTATTAATTTGAAACTATACATATATGTATGATTATGAGTATTGTACCCTCATATTAATATATTTTTAGTTAACAATACATTTTGTGCTTACTTATATGTTAACAGATAGAACTGAAAAGATTAATGGTAGGAAATTAAAAAAGAAGAAGAATGTACATGTTAATGATGAAAGTGAGTATGATGAAGAAAGAGATGGGATAGGTTCTAAGGTAGAAGCTGTTAGCAAGTGGTTTGGTATTCGCACACGTTCATCACCACATCAACTATATAATGCAGTTAGGAAGATGAACAAAAGGCAAAGAGATTGTGTAAGGAGCATGGGTTTTGGTAAAATTCTAAATTTCAATGTTGATGGTATACCGGCGAAACTTGGGCATTTTGTTGTTGACCAGTTAGATACACATAAGATGATTATAAGAGTAGGTAATTCAGAAATTGCAGTAGACAAGGATGCTATTTATAATTTAATTGGAATATCAAACACGGGAGTAGATGTAAGTAGTCTTGAATTACATAAGGACGAGCATCCGATTTACAAGAGATGGAGAGAGCGTTATGGAAGAAGGAGTATTGGCACATCTGAGATAGTGAAGAACATCATCGAGGATCAATATGAAAACTATATGGTCTTCAGGCTAGACTTTTTGATACTTTTTTACAACACCATGATAGAGTGTTGTAAGAATGGAAAATGTCAATACGGGATTTTGGAATATGTTAAGATGACCACGGATTTGAAAGATTATGACTGGTGTGCATACATAGCTGATGCCATTAAAGGTTGCAAAAATAACTGGCAAAGGTGTAACATGAAGTCACATTTTGTGGGACCGCTAACCATATTAACGGTACGTTACTATTTTGATATACTTGATTGGATATAATGTTTGCACATATGTTACGTATACGTAAAACATTAATGCATTAAAAAGTTATATTACTTACATATACGTACACTGGTACCGGCATAAAACATTATGATTAATGGTAGGTGTATGTAGATCATCAACATAATATTTGTTTATATTTAAATATGCAGCTTCTTTATGTTGATCGTGTTTCATGCCCGGGCTTCGACGATGACAGATGCATGAGCCCAATCGAGTTTTGGAGCATGGAGAACCTCAAAAGACGTGAAGATGATGAAATAAAAAATGGTGGTTTCGGTTTGGGCAAGATTAGAGAACCGTCTGCTTTGGAACTAAATGAAGACAGTGACTCTCGTATGAATAAAGTTGAGAAAATATCGAAAAACAATGAAGATGATTCTGGTTTAATAGTTTTTGACAGGAACACTTTGACGGTATGGTAAACATTCAACATATATTAATATAATCTAACCTAATATTCGTTGGTTGATGTTATCTGAATTTTTCATTAAACAGGGACATCTAACTCTGATTGAGTCAATTTATTCATGCAATCTGAATGAGAAAAATAAATTTGAGAGGGTACTACTGGATGCGAAGGATCGATTTCCTGAAAGTATTGAAGTTGATGATTATATAAAAAATATGAGGAGTTATATAAGCATTGTGTTTTAATAAAAGCAAAAGATTCTAAAGATGCCTGTGATAAAGCTAATGAAAAAACTAATGAGGGGGATGAGATAAGAACACCACAGGTTGTATCAAAGGAATATGAATCACCTGGTGCATGGACACAAGAGTGCATTGTTTATTCCGATGAAGTAGAGAGACGAATCTGTACAAGCAAACAGGCTAGACAAGAAACATATGTTAGGTCACTGGTAGATGATTGCCCGAAATTTAGCTTGGGACTTACGCAAGAGTTTGACAAGTTGGAAGAGAATAAACCAATAGATGGAGACGTTCAAAAGCAAGTGGAACCAGAGGAAGGTAAAGGGTATACACATCAGAAGAGGAAGGGGAAGCGAGTCGCAAATGCATCATCTGTATTGGTTTCACCCTTTGTTGATAGGGCAGTGGACATTAATAAGGGTGTAACAAATGAGGAAAAAAAAATATGGAAATTTCTTATGTGTGGTTCAGTTGATGACAAGTAAGTATTTACTCATTACAATGTATCCGTGTTTATTCATATATTGTATACGTAGCATCAATTAATTTATTCAATAATCCAAATTATTGTGAACCGTAGGGCGGAACAAAACAACGAAGTGGGAAAGGATAAAGTTATTGCAAGGACATTCGGGTACGTTCATAAAAGTCTATTGTTTGTTAGTATGTACATCAGTGAACACATATGGATATATATATATATATATAGTAGTCATTAAAATGTTTTGAGTATGTCCCTTTTAGTATCCATATTGATAGTGATTTTTAATTGTTTGTTAGTATGTGCATATATGTAGGCAGATGTTTACATATATGTAAGCAGTCATGGTAGATATAATGATTATGACCCTTTTAGTTCAAAGGGGGTGGTTCCTAAAGAAAACCATTATTCTTAATTGTTTATTAGTTAGTTCATATATGTACATTGATGTTTATATATGTAATCAGTGGATACATATATATTGTTTGTTGCTGTTTATTGGATCTGAAAAATTTTTGAACCCCGATGGATACATATATGTAATCAGATGGATACATATATGTAATCAGTGGATACATATATGTAAACAGTGTTATAAATGTTTTGATTATGTACATTTTAGTACTCAGATTCAGATGCAATTCCATATGGATACATTAAGCTTTATATATATTACTTGGTGTATGCAGAATGTTCATATTTGGTACAAAACAAGGGGATGGTACAACACAGTACCTTCTTACTTCTTTACAACCTGGTCAGCAATTGTACACCGATGTTATTGATTGTTGGGCAAAGGTGCTGAATTATGATGAGAGATATAGAAGTGCCAGTTCACCGTATCGTATGTTTTGTGGGACCACAACATTTGTAAGTGAAAAATACTAATGTACAAATGAATCATAAATGACTTTATGCATTATTAATACATAAATTGTTGTTATATTGATGTGCAGCTAGGATGGGTCGTGCACAGTAGTAAAGAAACCTTTGAGGAACGGTTTAGATTCTTTTCGTCCTACTGGAACGAGTTTCTTCGAGAATGTGATAAGGTGGAAGATGTGAAACTATTTGACGTTGTGATGTTCCCTATTCTAGAAGGAAATCATTACTACTTGATATGCTTTAATTTCAAATATCCAGGTATCACGATCATTGATAATATGAACGAGAAAGAAAGTTTTGTTAGTGTTGTCGATGATCCAGATTATAATAAAAAGTCAACAGCTCTCAAAGTGGTTAGTTGTTAGAAATTTCCTTTACATTTATGTAGCTATTTAAGTTTGATTAGATTAAGTATGAAGTAAGTTTAATATTTCTTTAAACTGTTTTGCAGAAAGAAATCTTTGTGTATTATCTGCGATCAATTGGACACCCAAAGTGGAGTCAAATCGAGTCATGTTACCCAGAAAAACTCAGAATTGGATGGGCGACATCAAAGAACTATGTGGATTGTGGAGTGTTCGTCATGCGGCATATGGAAATGTACATGGGTAATCATGTGAAAAACTGGGACTGCGGATTTCCAAGTGATGAAAAGAGGAAGAAAACCAAAATAGCTTCTTTGAGAAAGAAATATGCTTTTAAAATTCTGATGTCAGATATTAATGCATATCGTGAAAAAGTAATGATGGAGGCAGAAGACATGGTGAATGAAAACATATATTAGATTAGATATTTATGATTTTTGTTTTTTTTTGTTGAACCAATAGGATTGTAAGAAGTCTTCTTTTGGGAAATTTGAATGATTAACATTTCATATGTTATAATATCTGATGTTTGAATTACAAGTATGTATGTTCTATGCTTATGGGATTTGTATCTTACACGGGTGAAAGCTTGTTTACGTATCTGTATATGCTTCCATTAAATGGGTCTATATATAAAAAACTAATACATCTTGTTTTGAGATAAAAAAGCAGTATGATGATGTTTGGTAACATATATGATTACATAAACATTTGTTAACATATCATTTGCTTACGTATATGTAAACATTTGAAAAAATTTGTTAAAAATTGGTGTGTACAAATTTACTATACGTATCTGTATATGCTTACATTAAATGGGTCTATATATAAAGAATTAATACATCTTGTTTTGAGAAAAAAATGCAGTATGATGATGTTTGGTAACATATATGCTTACATAACCATTTGTTAACATATAAGTTGCTTACATACATGTACACATTTGAAAAAAATTGTTAAAAATTGGTGTGTACAAATTTACTATACGTATCTGTATATGCTTAAATTAAATGGGTCTATATATAAAGAACTAATACATCTTGTTTTGAGATAAAAATGCAGTATGAGGATGTTTAGTAACATATATGCTTACATAATCATTTGTTAACATATAAGTTGCTTACATATATGTAAACATTTGAAAATTTTTGTTAAAAATTGGTGTGTACAAATTTACTATATGTAAGAATATATCAAATTTTCTATAAACACTTGTAACATATAAGTTGGTTACATATATGTAAAAGTATTGTATGCTTACATATATGTTTACATGTGTTTATGTTAACATATATAATGCTTACTTATATGTAAGCATTTGCAAATATGTTGACTGTTTACTGTTTATACACAAATAAATAACGATGGACCAACACATCATTTATCATGTGACACCCAAAGCAATGAAATATAATCCATCCGTAACAAATGTGTGTAGAACATTACCCAATTACAAACATAATTAAAATGACAAACTTAAAAGAAACTATGTTAACGCAAAATCTTATACGTGTGTGTATGCCAATTAATAATGATACTAAAGTGCATCAGAATCTCCGTAATCGTCATTTATTCCATCGTCAGAATCAACTGTTTCGTCTTCCATAAGAGACGCGTCTTCAGAAATATCACCTTCGTCCATCTTATCCTTCAATTTCTTCTTTTCGGGACAGTTTCTGGAATCGTGATCATTTACCACTTTATGACAAAAATTGCACAACCTGTAGCTTCTTTTTTCTTGACTTTTACCTTCTCCCTGGACCAATTAGTCTTCGTTTTGTACCACATCCTTTGTTTCTTATACCTTGCGGAGCATTGACTTCAATATTTTTTGGTTCGGATTGTCCTACCACCTATTCAATTACAACACCAATGTTATTTTTAGCATGCTGCACTGGAAAGTCATCAAATATTTTTTGCTTTAGTTTCTCCACATGCTTGTCAAGCCATGCTAGTCGGTCAGTGTCATGTCTTAACAAATCAGCACATTGTTGCATGTTTTCCATCACACGATGTCTAATTATTGAACTTTTACTTTGATTCACACCATATCGGTTGGCAATACTAAACAAATGTTTAGGTAGAACATCTCTTCTCCATCGAACATGCACGTATTGATCTGGAATTTTGTCAATTTTATGGTGTCTAAACACACAAAAAACATGACGACACAGATAACCAATACGCGTGAAGGACATGCAAGAACATGTAATTGAGTTGTCAAGTAATTTAAGCGTTACCTACGCAATAAAACAAATTTGGATTAGATAAATGTCCAAAAGGATGCAATTCAGCAATAAATTGAAACATATGAAAACATGTAAAAGTTTAGACAAGTGTTAACCTTGAACTCGTTGATAATATCCGACCTATTATCTTCGTGGGCGATCATATAAACGTAGGTTCCATCCAGAATCTCACGATTAACTATGTAACATAATGATGTGCATTTATGTATTTCCTTTTGGACTTCTAAAAATATGTTGCGTGTGTAAATCTCAGCCGCGTGACGTTCGATTGCTAAAGAAGTACGAAGTTTTGGTACTGTAGTTGCAGTGGTATATTCTAACAAACGTTGGTTATACCTTTGTCCATCCATCGCAGAGTCAAAGCACAATAAGAATTGAACAAGAGTATTGGATGCACTTGAGTTGACTTTAAAATAAGAATTAGAACTTTCACACCTAGAGGTAGTCTTCATTAAGCAGCACATGGGTATATCTTTGAAATAACCAGGAACCCATTGATCTCTAATGGAGAACATGTCAGACAACCAATGGTGATCTTGCAAACTGTACTCTTCCATCAGCAAAATCCAACGACGTTCAAACTCAGATGGTTTCATGTACACGTTCCAAACTAACTTATGAATAGATGCACGTAAATTAGTGTTATTCAACTTGTTCCCAATAACCTACACAAAAAAAATAGGGTGATTCCTTATACGTAAATATTAATATTTAGAACATACATATATGTAAGTCAGATCTATGTATCTAAGAATATCAATATAAGAATGCGATATTTACAAATAATGACGACATTAAAGTAGATTTAAAAAGATAAGAATATAATACTTTTGATGGAAGTTTCATAGTGATATGCCACATGCACAAACGATGTATTGATTTGTCAAAAATCTTATTGACCGCTACTTTCATAGACGCATCCTGATCCGTAAGAATCAACATTGGTTGTTTGTTGTTATGGGCTTTAACGAAGCAATTGAGTAACCACGTGTAAGATTCAATTGTCTCGTCATACTACAACCCGGCACCAAAAGTTACACACTTTTTATGGTGATCAACACCGGTGAATGGCACAAAAATCATATTATACCTGAAATAAAAGAAGTTAATTATAAATAAGTATGATTTATTACTGAATAAACAAAAAAAACTTACTTATTTGTCTGGTATGTTGCATCAAATGCCAAGACATCGCCAAAAGCATCAAAATTTAACTTCGAAACATTGTCCACCCAAAAAAATGATCTAACCTCACCATCAACAGCAACATACTCGAAACTGAAATTTTCTCTATACATCTTACGTTCTTTCATTGTATCTACAAACATTTGTGCGTCTCTTTTACCAATGTACTTGGTAATATCACGACTGAAATTTTTATAGTCTGTTTTTGTACCACGCACCATGTGATGGCCACCCTTTAATGCAACTTGTAGCCTATGAGCTTTGGTTGGCCCAATATTTGCCAAACGACATTTGGCAATATACTCTTGGTCAACAAAATTCAACTTCCGTCTTTTTCGTGTCATATCCAAATTGTCTGAATTCACTAATCCGTGGTTATGAACCTCATCGAAATCATATACCTCATAAGCTGATGTGCCTAAAATAGCTCTTAGTTTTATACGTGCTCGGCAATTAGTAACTTTGAAATTTGTCCGACGAATAGGGGACTTTGACGTGGATTCCAAAGTGTCAACAACTTGACCATTAGGCTTACCAGCTTTGGTACACAACATGTATCTGTGAGTAATCACCCCATCCTTTCTTTTCATTGCACCTAGTCGAGTAGAAAAACCAGCCTTCTCAGCATACGCTTCGTACATATTCATCACATCTTGCCATGTATCGAATTTGGTTCCTACAACAAGCTTGTACTCAACTGGAACATTAGGAGTCCAATATCGTGTTCCATTTGGAGATTCATAAACATTGGTAGATAAAGAACCTTGATAATGAGAAAAAATATAATAAGTCAGTACAGTATTACAATGATGGGGTGTCATTTTTTAGAAATTTACATATATGGATACATATATGTAAGCACTATCTAAAATGTTTTGATTATGGACAATTAAGTAATCAGACTTGATTCATACGTATTCATTAGTATAGAAATATGGTTACTTATGTCAGCTTACATATACGTAAACATCCATATGCTACATTAACAACATGTTACTTACATATACGTATACATCCATATCATTACGTTTAACTTTAAAAAAATACCCAAACATATAGGGAAAATAGTTACCTTCATTTTCAACGCCAGTAAGATATATTTGTCCACCTCCACGGTACATATTTGATGGGACAAATGTGGTCGATGAGTCTAATTCGAGATTATTACTGGTTGAAGGTTTATCGATCTGATCAATAGGTTTTGAATGTGTTGCTTCATCAAAATCTTCAATTTCCATCCCAGATACAGTTAACATTGCATTAGAATTGGAATTCTCCATCCTAAAATGGCGAAAACATAAGATTACAGAAAACAGAGCAACATTCGAACACATCAACAGTAAACAATTAAAAGATACCTACCTTCTTCGTTAAAAGCTTTGTTGAATTCGACTATGAATCTGTTGAAACTCGAATTGAATCCAAAAAATAAACAATCAAGCATCGATGGAGAAAATGTAACTGATCGAATTGAATCAGTTCCAATAATTCTGCTCATCATATCGAATTTGGAGAAAAATAGGGATTTAATATTAATTAAGAATATATTATGTATAAAATTACATAAATACCCTTTGAAAATAAAAATCTAAAAAATTAAAGAAAAATTCTGATTGGATGAATTTGGTTTTCATGGTTTTCTCAAAAATATTGGTTTTCTTAAGATCCCTATATATATATATATATATATATATATATATATATATATATATATATATATATATATATATATATATATATATAGGGGAGGGATCAAATGAAAACCTTCATTTTAATTGAAAACCATAAAACCACTTACAACCAATCAAATAATTTCTATTTACTTTATTTTTAATTATCTTCAAAGGACACTTTGGTAAATGAACATGCGGTTATTTTTGGAAAATGTTTTATTTATTGAAATCTTATCTTCTTCTAACAACTTCTCATTTTAAATTCCTAAATCCCCTTTCTTTCATCAAATCCTAAAAACACATCCTCATGACCTCATCCCATCCATACCTCCTGATATTAATTCTATCGAAACCCTCGTCTTCTGTTCGTAAATCACCTTCAGTCTCAAAACACTCTTTTTAGTGCTTCTATTTCAATCGTAGGTACGCTGGTATATTAATCTTCATGTTTGCAAATATCAAGGTGATTTCATATTCAATTGATATTATTGTAATTTGATAAATGTTCTTGGTGAGATTTGATTTTGAATATAATCCATCGTTTACGTAACTTCATTATTAAGAATTGAATATATATATTCAATTGATACATATGATGATTAACTTTGATTTATATTTAATAAAAACAATCAATTATCTTTCTTCTTTTTTTACTTTTTGCTATTATTATTGGTATATATTAAGACCTGTAATGGAGCAAGAGATTTGTTAAAATAATTGAATTACTTGGTTTATTTCTTTCAAAGTTGATTGATTGATTGATTGATTTCGGTTGTTATGAGAATTGATTATGGGTTCTTTTTGATTGACAGAAAAAGAAGGAAGAAGAGAAAGCTAGAGAGAAGGAATTGAATGATTTGTTTAAGATTGCTGTTGTTCAACCTAAAGTACGTATATGTACCTTAGTATTAGTTGTTGATGAATGATTTGTTTAACTGTTACGTATATGTACTTTAGTATTAGTTGTTGATGAATGATTTACGTATGTTTATTAACTGTTACATATATGTACCAAAGCTTCTTTAGCATATAACCAAAATCCTAATTGCACCATTACACAAACAAAGACTTATTAAATGTTACATGTATGTACCAAAGCTTCTTTAGCATATTAACTGTTACATATATGTACCAAAGCTTCTTTAGCATATTAACTGTTACATATATGTACCAAAGCTTCTTTAGCATATTAACTGGTATGTATCATTGAAGTTTTAAAACATTTTAATATTTTTGAACAATATCCTATGTACACATATGTACCGTCGTTGTATTATCCAAATTTTTCAACTTAATTAAGTCTTTAGACTCTTAATAAACTTCTATTACTGTAAAAAATGTTAATCATACATCACTCAACCGTTCACATTATTTGGTACACATATGTACCATCGTTGTATTAGGAGAGAAGAGAGAGAAATAAAAATTAGAAAAGTAAAGAATAATTAAGAGAGAGGAAAGAGAAACGAAAATCATGGAAAGTTAAATAGATTTATTTTTTGTTTTTCCTAAAATGCCCTTTTGTATTAAAACTTGTCTTAAAAACTTCATAAGAATTACAATCATGCCACTAGTAATTAATGACCATTGATCTACATAATCAATGGTTAAGATTTAGTTTACAAGGTTTTCATTTATAACTAGGTTTTCATTGGATCCTCCCCCTATATATATATATATATATATATATATATATATATATATCTTGGGGGCTCATATTAACTTATCACACATCACATTCGAAACCTACGTACCAACCTGACTTATAAGAGTACAACGAATATAGTTTCATTTAATGTAAGTCGTAATTAGTGACAAAGATAATCAAAATAAATCTTATCTGCATAATTGAGGTAGCGCAACATATGATTATTGCCCGAAGCTACAATCATGGTGACATGGTTGCAGTAGTTAAAGAAGATAAGTTAAATCTAGTGTGTGTAAAAATGTCCTAAAGCAAGACATGATGAAGAAGAAGAAAAAGATAGTCATCACACGAGTCGACGATGTAGGAGCTAAGACATGACCTAGTTCAGCAAGGGGGCCAACCAGCTAGGCTGGACTGCTGGTTGCGATTTTATTATTTGTTTAAGTGTTTTTTATTAATAAACTATAATAGTTTAAAAATAATATAATTAATTGTAATCTTCTTCAGATGCTGAATTAGGTTCAGTTTTATACAGTTTTAAAACAACGTAATTTTTTCATCATTTTCGAATATACACCTTACGATATGTCTTTTATATGTGTTTTGATATTTTAAAACTAAGTCCCCACAACTTATGTAACAACGCACATCCACCCCCACTTCTCGTACATGTACAAATATAAGCTGATACACACCAAAACTTTATGGTTTACTTGAAAATTTCAATCTATTAACTTAAGAAGTTAAGGATTTTATAAACACTAAACAGTATGGATTTAACAATAATTGATTTAAAACACAATTTTTGACAAGTTTTTTTCCTTAAAAATAGTTGAAGATACATTGATATAAAATGAAGTTAACCGAGGAAAATGTAAAATAGAAAAAGAAACAATATAAAACGAATCATTAACTTGTAATAAGATAGATATATGTTTCAGTTACGTTATTTTTTTTTTGAAAAAGTTAATAATATTTCACAAGCCAAATACTAAAATTGAGTCACTTTCTAGAAAAAAAAGTTTAATTAACCCTAGAAAACACTTATAACTTGATTAATTTTACTTTTTTTAAAAAACTACGTAATATTTTGGGAAATTGAAGAAATCAATATTATTCTAGTGGATGTTAAATTAAGAAAAATAACTGGAGAATACAAAATCACAAGTAATAAATCTTTCTTTTCTCCCCCTATCTGTTCCCGTGCCCTGTGCTACTACTATTAAATTCATACATAGATTCACCAGTTTTTCAAGCTTTTTCCTTTCGGATGAAGTTATGGGCCTGGCCCATTGAAGCTTCTTAAAACCCTAATTATTCTTATATATAGAGCATGTTATTGTATTGTAATCTAGTCCCTTGAGCTTAATAAAATACCTAATTGCAGAGAGTGGACGTAGATCATCTTGACCGAACCACTATAAATGCTTTCGTGTGCGTGCGTAAAATATTTGTTTATTTCCGCTGCGTAAAGATACTTAACAGTACCCTGTTTTTGGATATTTGTAATGAGTAAAATATTCTGTTTAAGATGGTACTAGGAATAATGTGACAAAAACAGTAGTTTGTTGACATGGTCAGAAACAATTGAAATAGTTGCAGAGGAAAAACGACAGCCCTCCTCACACAATGAAATTTGTTGGGACCTAATTATTGCGTAGAGATGGTTTGGCTTTATTCGCTGGAATCAGACTCATTGTTTTTTCCTGTTTCTTTTCCTTAACAAATAAACATAACGCATGGTTAACTTTTTTTCTTTTTGAACAGTAGGATACGACCAAACATCAACTAGCGAAGTTAGCACGAGGAAAAACCACACTTGCAAAGTCAATATGAAAACTCACAATAGAATAAAAAATGGTTTCCTTCAAATTTGACGACTTGGAGAACGTAGGGTTGTTCCGGAACCTCCATAATACCCACTATGCAGTATGCAGTGCAAATAATATTAGAAAACTTCAATGGTTAATTTGATGGCTGTGGAGTAGATTTATATTTTATGTAAACTAGAAAAATTAATCATTAAACAATAATCAAGCTTCACGTATCTTCATTTAGGTTACTAAAATTTTAAAAGAATCAAGATTTATATAACGAATCCGGAAGATTAGAACAACATTAAATTTTAAATTCTGTATATGAGATTTTAGTAAATCACTGAAAAATTTTGGGTGTTTTAAAGTAAAGTTTAGAATTAAAATTAACTGAGGAGATAGAGGTGTAAACATCATATTTTGTGCAGTTGGAAACATGTATAATTGTGGAATAAAAATGGAAGCCAAGGCAGCAAAAAAAGCAATAAAATGGTAACTATAAACGAGTGAATTGAACAGACATTAGGCAGCACACATGCTACAGTGACTATGTCATGCATTTCTGACTATTCCCATGTGTTGTATTATGTCATTTTATGGATTTTTAACTTTATGTTTTTATTCCATTTATACCCTTTTATTCATACAGATTCTGTTACATAAAACTCCAATATAGTATAAAAATATTTGATAAATGTTATTTGTGAACTGAAAAGAACATATTCGAAAGAAGCTAACAAATTTTTAACAACAAACAAGGTGTATTAATTAACCAATGTCGACTTGAAAAATCTAAGCAGCATGACATAAAAGTTACATGGATAACATAGGGTTTTTAACCACTTGACCCAAGAGATATTTACCTCTTGATTACAAATCCAAGAAAAAGAGATCTGTACAATAGACTTAAAATAAGATCTTCATATCATTACTCTTTAAAATAGCTCGGTTCCTAGCTTTTCAAATAACTCACCAAAGAGTGAATTAAGATAATACCTTGAAGGACTTATTTCTTGATCTTCGTAAGATGAAGCGAGCCAATTAATCCAACAACACTCGTAGGTGCAAGATCCGGGGACAGATAAATCTAACTAAACAACGATCGTGGAACAAGAAGAACGAGAATGTCCAAAGCTGTGGATCATGTACTTAATCTCCAAAGAATAAAAAGTGCACATAACACAAGGAATATCCAAACCTTTATTGCAAAGATTTTGTCTCGTAGGAAGTCGATCTTGAAGAAGACTAATTCACACCTTTATCACTTTTGTCTCATAGATGAGTTTGCCATCAGAAGGATTTTCGAATCTAAAGATTTCATCTCACTACTAACTTTAAAATCATCTCGCAATTCAAAATCTCATTATCGTCGGTCTCCATCAACAATACATTGAACTGAAGTTAACACATTAATTGTAGGTTTTCTTTCTTCATTCTTTTTGGGAGGAAAATCAACACTTATTTTTTTAATTAAACACTATAAATACGTATGTTAATTATCTTATAAATATAATGGGCATCAACATACAAACAAACTAGCGTTTTGAAGCTTACAACAAACCCAGATTATTGTTTTTGGATAATAAATTACGTTTATATTTACTATAAAAAAGAAGACCACTTTAAAGTTTTATTACGAATACTATTTATGTACAACAATGATTAGATGTCTCAATGAAAATCATATATGGGCATAAAGAAAACACTTCATAATCCGACATATTATAAGTCTGCCAACTATTTACGCCACATGGATAGATCACAATCACAAATCTTTACAAAATTTGTCGTCCTTAATTCATTCACCTGGACATAAGTAGTCATCTTTAACCAATTTGCAACTAAAAATGAAATAATGTCATCGTAACTAATTTGAGGTTTGATTGATAAAAAATCTGGATTGATGGAGAAATATAAATGATATTTGTATTGGTACATATATGTATTATATAAATTTGTATATAATTTGATATTTGACGCATTAATAAATTTGATATATGTATTATATCTGATACATTTGTGTTACATCATAGCTTTTGTACGTGGATTGTGTCACATGCTCATCGATGGAAAAGGATAAAAGGTGTCACCTATTGCTTACTGGACGATGGACAATTTAAAAAAAAGAGAAGAACAAGAGCTGTTAACGGAACAATTTGAAGAAGATAAAGATTTAGAAGATGGAGAATCCTTGTCGGAAAATGAATTAATAAGTATTGGAAAACAAAAGTTCCAAGATATTCTATTCAATGATGATTTTGATGTTACCACGTTAGAGGTATGTAACTTAATTTAATTTATCTTATATATGTAGCAAACAGAATTGTTAATCAACAAACTAACATACATTTTTTTTTCAGGAGAATATAGCACTTCTTGAGAAAATTAGTTCCATAAACATTGAAGTGAAAAAGAAATTTGAAAAAGCAATCAGAGGAGCAATGAAGATGTTCCCCAAAAATAATACCGTATTCAAGTATAATGATAAATATAAAGAATTGTATGGGTCCGGAATTGTGAGTGCTGATGCTGATATATGCAGTGAGGATGAGTTGACAGAAGAGCAATCAAGAAAATCAGAAGAAAAAATTTCACAAAGTAAACTGGATATGCCGGTACATCAGGCTAAAGCGTGGACACAAATTGCATTAGAAGTCTCTGATATTGTTGAACTAGAGTCGGGTAGGAAGGGGAAAGGTACGAAAATACAATATGATCCAAAGGAGTGCCCAACCTACAGTCTTGGTTTCACACAAGAATTTAAAGATATACAAGAAAATAACGAAGGGGCTTCGAATGAATGTATGACAGAAATTACGGATGTTATGGTCAACAAAGCTGGAACGACTTCAAAAGGAAAGGGAAAAAGATTTAAACAACCATCATCCTTAAATGTGTCGCCCTACATCAATAGACAAGTAGATATGAAAAAGGGGGTGACAAAAGAAGAAATGAAGATATGGAATTATTTGATGTCTGGATCCATTGATGAGAAGTAAGTGTTTGGGTTTTATTTTATTTAACATGCACGGTGTGTTGCTTATATATATAAGTTTTTCTGTATAAATATATTCAGGAAATTAGAAGATTTCAAAGCATCATGTGAGTCCTCGGGTTATGAACTGAGTACCCTGTAAGTTTTATATTGACAACAACATCAAAACGAAAATAAATCCATTTGTTTGAAACTGATCACATTTTACAATATTGTTTATGACAGGGGTGAGAAGGATCTAAGAGATGCTGCAAGAACCTTTAGGTAGTTACCAACCTTGTAATAGTTTATGCCTACATAAAAGATTAACATATATGTATCACAAATTTTTTTATATAAGATATATATCGTTCAACAAAATGTGATACATATATGAACAAAGGTTGAATAAAACTATCAGCTTACATCCCATATGATAATATAAATGATAGAATGAATTAAAATTTTGAATTTAACAAACATATGTCATAAAAAGGTGTACATCCCATATGATCAACTTTGAGTAATATGTTGCATAAATTTATAGATTTGAAATGCCTTCTGGTACATATATGTATTTCCTTATAGGCACATATATATATATATGTTAACTTACGGAGCGAATAATTAATTTTGTTAATAAACTATATATTATTTGTGCAGTATATCAATATTTGCAACTAAGAATTGGGTGGAACAACTCTGTACACTCTTGTTAGCCTCACACCTGGGCAACAAATCTATAATGATGTTATGGATTGCTGGGCAAAAGTTTTAAACCATGATGAAAAGGATAGAAGCCCCAACTCACCTTATCGAATATTCAGCGGGATAAATTCATTTGTAAGTCAATTAGAGATTATGCTTAATGTGGTGCATATATGCACAATTTTCCTTAAAATAGTCATAAATTCTAACAACCATTAATATCTTGTGATTTGTCATATACTAACCTGTGTGCCATAATCTTAATTATTTTTACATCTTGGATGGATAATTGACAGCGATATAGAAACAGAAGAAGAACGTTTAACCCAATTCAAGACACACTTTGAAAACTTTTTGGAAGGAAACGAGAAAGATGTTGCATTAAAAAATTGTGACATCTTATTTTTCCCCATTTTAGAGAAGAATCATTTTTACCTGATATGTTTTGAATTGAAGTACCCGACCATCACGTTGATTGACAATATTTCTGATGATCATAGTTTGATTAGACTTGAGGATGATCCCTCCTACAACAATAAAGGAACACCTTTTAAAGTGGTAAGATGTAATTTTAGGTTGTATATTATATGTTATCATTGCTACTTGATACTGTGCATATATGAAGTTTTGACGTGACGTTTAACCTATAAATGGCAGAAACATATTGTTGTTGCGTATCTGAGATCATTGGAACATCCGAAATGGGGGGAACTTGAAGCTGCGAAACCAGAAAAGTTAAAAATCAGCTGGTCAACAAGAAATAACGCGATCGATTGTGGAGTATTTCTTATGCGCCATATGGAAACTTTCATGGGAAGACATGTAAAGAATTGGGATTGTGGTTTTCCATCTGAAGAGAAGAAAATGAAGACAAAACTCAGGAATTTGCGAAAGAAATATGCATTCAAAATCCTTACATCAGAAGTTAATATCTATAAGGATAAGATGATGAAAGAATCTGAAGACTTGGATCAAGAATCAAAAGGGAAACTTTGAACGAATATGGTTAGGTTTTGAGGGTGTGTATAACGTACAATGGTTTATTTTATAAACTTGGACTTTGCGTAGTTATGCTAATGTTCTAGATTAGAGTGAACTGATTAGAATGTTTTAAAATATGATAATTTCTTTTGGAAATGGAAAGTTATGTGATTTAAGATATGAGTGGGTTGGAATGTTTATTCATTATAAATATTGGAATTAGTTGGTATGTGTATTTTGTCTTTACACACATACACACACATAAGTGTTACATATGTGGACATATATACAGAACTGTTACATATATGCACATGTGCCAACAAGTGTTGTGAAACATGACTAGTATAACACAAATATATCCACAAGTGTTTTCTTAACCACAAGTGTTACATGTAAGCACATATATCGACAAGTGTTTTCTTAACACACACCCCACATGCATACACATATTTTTACATATATAAACAGATATCCTTGCAAATGTTGTCTTTACACACAAACACACACATAAGTGTTACATATATGCACATATATACACAACTGTTAGATATATGCACATATATCCACAAGTGTTGTGAAACATGACTACTATAACACAAATGTTACATATATGAACATCTATAAACACATATATCCACAAGTGTTTTCTTAACCACAAGTGTTACATATAAGCACATATATCTACAAGTTTTCTTAACACACACCCCACATGCATACACATAATTGTTACGTATATGCACATATATCCTTGCAAATGTTGTCTTTACACACATACATACACATAAGTGTTACATATATGCACATATATCCACAAGTGTTACATATATGCACGTATATGCACAAGTGTTACATATATGCACATTTATCCATAAGTGTTGTGAAACAGGACTACTAAAACATAAATTCTTATAATTAACTATTGTAAAACAAGTGTTACATATATGCACATATGTATTTTTTTTAGGTAACCACATATATACATACCACTGCATAAACAAATACGATCGAACTATGTATTCCAAAAGTGTAAAATTGTTACGAGAAATGTAAGTTATGTTTATTCTGAAATGAAATAAAATCTACTAAGTTACCATTAATATTAAATCAAAAACAATTTAAAAAATCTATTCTTCGTCATACTCTTCACATTGATCTTGATCATTTCCATCTTCACTCTCGTCTTCGTAATTAGAGTTATAATATGATGATTGATCAGATGAATCTACTTCTTGTTGTATGTGTTCTTGGCACTCATCCTTATTAGCTAATTTTAATTTTAAAGGGCAATTGCGAGAGTCATGGCCACGAACATATTTCCGACAAAAATTACACAACCTTTTGGGCTTCTTTCTTTTGGACTTTGCCTTCTCACCAGGACCAATCAAACGCCTATTCTTCCCACAACCTTTGTTCCTTATTCCACTCGATGGTTTGAACATTACTTTAGTTGGATGAGGTTGATGTAATACTTCCTCAAATACAACACCTTTATTATTGTACGAGGGATCATGTGGAAACTCATTGAAGATATCCGTCTTCAGCTTTTCAATATGCTCATTTAGCCATTTTAACTTGTCTGTATTCAACCTCAACCTATCAACACATTGCTGGATATTGTCCACCAAACGAGATCTCAGTAAATAATTTTCAGATCGGTTAACACAGTATCTGTATTCCATACTAAACACGCTTCTTGGTAGCGCATCCTTTCGCCATCGTCCGTGAATATATTGATTGGGAATTTATTCAATTTTATGATGTCTGAATACGCAGAACACATGTCTGCATAAATATCCAATACGTGTGAATGACATGCAGGCACATGAAACCGAAAAATCCGACAAATTAAGGGTAACCTGCACATGTCATGTAAAAAAAGGGTTGAACCATTAGATTGACAGGAAAGTTAACTTTTCCTTAAAATCATAATTAAGAAATCCTCATCAACAAAATGTTACATATATGAACTTTTGAAAAACATAGCTGCTGCCTTTTTCAACGTTAACCAGCAGTAACATATACAAAATGTGGTACATATATGAACAAAGGTTGAATAAAACTATCAGGTTACATATGTTTTGGGGCATTAACATAGTTTGATAATATAAGTGATACAATGAACAAAGTGGTACATATATGAACAATAATGTATATTTAACTGATTACATACATGGTTAACCAGCATTGGTACATATAACTGATTACATACATGGTTAACCAGCATTGGTACATATATGTATATTTATAAAAAAGTCACTTTATAAAATAATTTAGAGGTTTTAATTTTGAAAACCATGCATGTAATCAGTATCAGATAAAACAAACACTTATATACCTTAAATTCATTAAGGACATCAGACCTATTGTCTTGATGTGCAATAATGTAGTTGAAAATTCGACCGGCTATCTCACGGTTGACAATGTAACATAAAGTCTGACACTTGTTGATCTCCTTTTGCACCTCCAGGAAAATATTCCGCGTGTAAATCTCAGAAGCATGCCGTTCTACTAATAAACTTGTTAGGAAGTTAGGAACAGTAGTAGTGGTGTTGAATTCAAGAACACGCTGATTGTATCTTTGACCATCTAAAGCGTTGTCAAAACACAAGAGAAACTGAACAAGATTGTTTGATGGACTGGAATTAACCTTGAAATATGAGTTTGAGCTTTCACATCTTGATGTTGTTTTCATCAAACAACATATTGGAATGTCCTTAAAATATCCAGGAACCCATTGTTCTCTTATTGAAAACATATCAGATAGCCTTTATGATCTTGAAGGTCATACTTCTCCATTAATAACTTCCATTTAGACTCAAAGGTGGATGGATGTAGATAAACATTCCAAACGAGCTTGTGAATTGATGCGCGGAGATTAGTGTTGTTTAGTAAATGACCTGACACCTGGATATAAATAATAACATTTATTTATAATCTATAGAAGATATATATGAAAAATTAAACATGTAATAACATTTAACATATAATTCCAAATATGTATCTTAATTGATACATATATGTATCTAAAATTTCTGAAAATTTAAAGAATTGTTATGTATTATACAACTTCTATAGATTATAATCAGAATGAATCATAGCACACCTTGCAAGGGAGCTTATTGGTGATATGCCACATACAAAGTCTATGAATTGATTTGTCCAGTACATTATGAACTGCCTGTTTCATGGCAGCGTCCTGGTCAGTTAGAACTAACGATGGTTGCTTGTTGTTGTGAGCATCCAAAAAACATTTGAGCATCCATGTGTATGATTCGATGGTCTCATCATACAACAATGCTGCACCAAAAGTGATACAACTTTTATGATGATCAACACCAGTAAATGGAACAAAAGTCATATTGTACCTGAAAAAAAATCGAAATTGTTTAAAAATTATAAGATTTAAAGGTTATATAAATAATGTCATACTTGTTAGTCTGGTATGTCGCGTCAAAGGCCAATACATCACCAAATGCAAGATAATTGATCTTTGACACCTCATCTACCCAAAACAAATTCCGAATCTCATCCCCAACAGCTAAAAAATTGAATGTGAAATTGTTTTGACATAACACGCGTTGTTCCATTCTATCAATGAAGAACTGGCCGTCACTATCGCCAATGTAGTTGGCTATATCCCTACTAAAATTCTTATAATCAATCTTGGTTCCTCTAACCATATGATGACCTCCTTTTAATGCAACTTGAAGCCTATGAGCTTTAGAAGGACCAACACTAGCCAACCGACATTTAGCAATGAACTCCTTGTCTACAAATTCTAGCCCGCGCTTCTTTTTTGTAAGGTCTAAATTATCCAAATTGATCAACCCATGATTGTGTGTCTCGACAAACCCATACACTTCAAACCCTTCTGTTCCTTCAATAGCTTTGAATTTTATACGAGCCCGACAATCACAGACTTTAAAGTTTCTTCTACGGACACGAGACTTAGTCTTAACATCCAATGTGTCATTTACCTTGCCATTAGGTATTCCAGCCTTGTTACACAAAATATATCTATGTGTGATGACACCTTCCTTCTTTTTCAAGTTACCCAGACGAGTACTGAAACCGGCAATCTCCGCGTACGACTCATACATCCTTCTCGCGTCATCCCAGTTTTGAAACCTAGATCCAATAACAGGCTTAAGATCTACTGATATAATAGGAGTCCAGTACCTAGAACCATTAGGTGATTGGTATAGAGTGCTGCGTATTGAATCTGCATAGACAACATATCAATCAAATCCTCAAAAAACAGTAAAAGTATTACTAAATATTTTAAAATGAGCTTTACTATTTACCTTCATTTTCAACACCAGTCAAAAATACGGCCTCATTCACATTCTCTGGTATAAAGTTTTTGTTGGTATCAATATCAACTGGGTTATCTGCTCGATCATAAACAAATTACTCTTAATAACACAATATTGGTACATATATGTATCTACTTAACAAACAGAAACCGTACAACAAACAATCTGCAAATATCAACAATTGTACCCTAAAAAAGAACAAAAATAAATTAAAATCTATCCATAATTTAAAATTTTAATATATGTAACATGACAATTAAGAATCTTGGACTTCATAAACAACAAAATTCCAAGAAATAATACATAAACAGAATTTACATTCAAAATTGTACGACCTGCAAAATTATAAACTTTGCAAAACTACTAAAACAAAAGAACAAAAGGTGACTACTAATGTCGTGGGTACATATATGTAACGAACAGAAAATAAATTAATAATACAAACTACCTTTTAAATTCGTAGGTACATATATGTACTGAATGTAAAGAAACATAATACATACCTTCAAATTCATCTTCTACAACTACAGGTATAATATCCTGATGACGATCACGACTAATTAACCTAGTATCCTCTGTCGAACCTTTAATTGAACAAATACCATCTTCAATTCCCGAACGACCACTCGAAATAACTACGTGCTTGCGTGAATTGGAACATTCTGCAACACATGATTCGGCTGTTGATTTCATTGATTCCGAAACCAAGAAAATAAAAAAACTTCACAATCCAATGAATACTACTGCTTAATACGACTCGATCTATAATTGAAGAAGATTGGAAAAAGAAATTAGAAACCGTATTTTGTTAGAGAATAATCAGGGATTTAGTTTTGTTTTGTTAAATATCTAATTAATAGTCTAAATTTATAATTACTAATTTACCCTTTACTATTAATAATTCTGAATTAAATTAGAACAAATCTGATTGGTGGATGCTAGTTTTCATGGTTTTTAATTATAATCTTAGTTTTCATTTGATCCCTCCCTCTCTCTCTCTCTCTCTCTCTCTCTATATATATATATATATATATATATATATATATATATAATATATATATATATATATATATCTTGGGGGCTCATATTAACTTATCACACATCACATTCGAAACCTACGTACCAACCTGACTTATAAGAGTACAACAAATATAGTTTCATTTAATTGTAAGTCGTAATTAGTGACAAAGATAATCAAAATAAATCTTATCTGCATAATTGAGGTAGCGCAACATATGATTATTGCCCGAAGCTACGATCATGGTGACATGGTTGCAGTAGTTAAAGAAGATAAGTTAAATCTAGCGTGTGTAAAATATGTCCTAAAGCAAGACATGATGAAGAAGAAGAAAAAGATAGTCATCACACGAGTCGACGATGTAGGAGCTAAGACATGACCTAGTTCAGCAAGGGGGCCAACCAGCTAGGCTGGACTGCTGGTTGCGATTTTATTATTTATTTAAGTTTTTTTTATTAATAAACTATAATAGTTTAAAAATAATATACTTAATTGTAATCTTCTTCAGATGCTGAATTTAGGTTTTTAAAACAACGTACTTTTTTCATCATTTTCGAATATACACCTTACGATATGTCTTTTATATGTGTTTTGATATTTTAAAACTAAGTTCCCGCAACTTATGTAACAACGCACATCCACCCCCACTTCTCGTACATATACAAATATAAGCTGATACACACCGAAACTTTATGGTTTACTTGAAAATTTCAATCTATTAACTTAAGAAGTTTAAGGATTTTATAAACACTAAACAGTATGGATTTAACAATAATTGATTTAAAACACAATTTTTGACAAGTTTTTTTCCTTAAAAATAGTTGAAGATACATTGATATAAAATGAAGTTAACCGAGGAAAATGTAAAATAGAAAAAAGAAACAATATAAAACGAATCATTAACTTGTAATAAGATAGATATATGTTTCAGTTACGTTATTTATTTTTTGAAAAAGGTAATAATATTTCACAAGCCAAATATTAAAAATTGAGTCACTTTCTAGAAAAAAAAAGTTTAATTAACCCTAGAAAACACTTATAACTTGATTAATTTTACTTTTTTTAAAAAACTACGTAATATTTTGGGAAATTGAAGAAATCAATATTATTCTAGTGGATGTTAAATTAAGAAAAATAAACTGGAGAATACAAAATCACAAGTAATAAAATCTTTCTTTTCTCCCCCCTATCTGTTCCCGTGCCCTGTGCTACTACTATTAAATTCATACATAGATTCACCAGTTTTTCAAGCTTTTTTCCTTTCAACAATGGCTATCGACTGATCTACACTATTATTCTCACACAAGAAACTGCATCACAACAGAGGAGATCAAAGGGTGCTTTCAAGCATTCATGGTATCAGTTTCACTAACCCATTACATGAACAACATCTTCTCCTCTCTTGACACCCCAAAATGGCACCTTTACAAGAAACCCATATCGATTTGGAAGCCTCTTGTGGCGGTGAAGATCACACCCACCGTCAATCAACCACCGTCAACGGCGGTGGAGACGGTGGTTCACGGTTGTCGGATGCCAGTGAGGATGATACTGCAGCTACCACTGAGATTGTAGGGGCGGCGTCTTCTTCATCCTCCGGTGAAGATGATGAGGAGAAAGAGAGGGAATCTTCAGTGTCAGAGTTCTCGGTGGTGGATCTGGAAAGTGGTGGTGGTGGTGGTGGGGTCCATGGTGATGAGGGTAGTAAGGTACATTTGTCAAGAATCGAAAGGGATTGTAGGATTTGTCATTTGAGTCTTGATTTGACCAATCAAGAATCTGAGAATGGGATTCCTATTGAGTTAGGGTGTTCTTGTAAAGATGATTTAGCTGCTGCTCATAAACATTGTGCTGAAGCTTGGTTCAAGATTAAGGGCAACAAGTAAGTTTTGATCATATTTATCTTACAAGATTACATTTTTGGTGTTTTGTTCACATACGCAGCTCATTCTTTCATCCTTCATGGTCAAACTTGTGTTTCAAGAGTAAAAAGTAGCAAATATCATCTCAAGATTCAGTTTTGTTAAACCGGTCAACGTTCATATGCTTCTTTCTTGTTTTTTAAAATGTCAATTGCTCAAATTGCACTTATGATTGATTTGGGACTCTGGGTTCTTGTTCTGTTTTATAAACAATGCTTTCTGGTGTGTTTTTGTGTGGATTCATGCAATTCTAGGGTTCTTGATTGTTGGATTTAGTTTACATTGACCTTAATTTTCATTTCAAATATTGAGGTAATTTGGAGCTAAATGTTGGTAATTAATGATTTGTGATTAATAAGCATCCAAAAAGACATGTTCAGGTACTAGGTAAGTAGTTACAGCGACAAATCTGGTGAAAAAAGGTCTAAAGTGTGGAGCAGTGAATACTTCATATGGGTAGTCAACACTTTGGAGAAGTAAAGGAGGGAATAATTTCAGAAATAAAGTTATATAAAGCTGCTTATATGAAATGAAAAGATTCTAATAGCAAAAAAGAAGCTGCCAACTAATAATCCTATGTGTGTTTTATGTATGCAAGCATAGAATCGGTTTATTCCTCCTTTAATTGTGTTGTTTGCTTTCTTCCTTTACTTTTTGCTTTCTCTTTTGTTAGATCAAGTGGTATTTTGACAAAAATCAACATGACCACTTTTAAAAGCTTATAGACTCTTTCGATCTCTGCTTATTCGTAAGATAGACATATGATTCTTGCAATACTTATCCTTAAAGGCAACATCTTTCTTACTGATTGGGTCCTAGTTTCATGGACAAAGTCACCTACATCAATCGTTTTTTATAGTTGGTTTTGTTTATTATGCAATCTTGAAACTTTTTGAACATTTCCTTTGCATCAGGTACTATGCAGCACTTGATCATATTAAAATCTATCTATGAAGTATACTTTTTAATATAATTTGATTCTTGCTGTACATTCTTGTCATTGCTTTTTCTTTGAATTTAAGTAGATCATATTTGGAGTCAGTCCTATGAAATCTGTCAAAATCTTGGATAATTTCTAAGTTAAGTCATATTATTACTTTCCAAACAAGAAAAATAAACTGTCATTGTGTGCTTGATATTCTTGCACCTAACTTCCCATTGTTTTAGTTTGAATCACACTCATTAGATACCAGAAATTACTCATTAGTAATTGTCAGCATGTAAATGAATATAAAATTATGATCCAATATTGTTCATTTTTAGCCAAGTATATCTTTCTTTTTCATTTTGCAATAAAGACGGATTGTTTGGTATGATTAGACGGATTTACTAATGGCCTAACCACCGATGGAGTATGAACCTTGTTGTACATGTTTAATCCTTTTAGAATTTAGATTCAAATAGATAATCCAACTAATATATTCATCTGTTTATATGATATATGATATGCTAATTTAGTAATTTGACTTGGTACAACCTCAGAACATGTGAGATATGCGGATCAATTGCACATAATGTTGCTGGTGCGAACGAGGCTGAGCTAATGGAACAGTGGAACGAAGCTAATGATGCCATGTCATCAGCTACCACACCTGGCGGGACCACAACTGCCACATCAGATAACCGCAACTTCTGGCAAGGCCATCGGTTCCTCAACTTCTTGCTAGCGTGTATGGTCTTTGCCTTTGTCATTTCCTGGCTGTTTCATTTCAATGTCCCGTCATGAAAACGGGTAGATTCTATCTAATGAGGAACATTCAGTGAGCTATTATTTGAACATTTCTTTGTAGCATTAAGAAATCAAATGAATCTTTCTTGTTGTTTTCATTGTTAATCATTGATGGTGTTGCATTCATGTGGCTTCATTAGTGTAACTTTAAGATGTGTATCTAATGTTGTTTCTTATGTGCTTGTGTCTCATGTCTTCTACTTTTAGTCTTTTAGAGAGAGTATTTATATTATATAATGATTCGCATAGAATTTATGTTCATAGGCTCCTTGATGTATGACCTTTTTATGGGTCTTGTGGATTGTTTTATATTATAGAATGTTTTATTTAATAGGAATCAAATTACTTTAGTTTTCTACTGAAGTCACTCAATATATATCTCTAACAACCACTCAAGTCTTTAATATATTTTCACTTATTAAAGTTTTTTTAAATGTTTTTTTTAATTCATCTAAATATGAAACTTGATTACTATTTAGTGATAATGTTTTTCAAATTGATATAAAATGGAATTTAATTGTAAAGAGAAATTTTTTTTTTACTAATTAAGTAGAAAATAAACACAAATAGTGATAAGGATGGAACAATTTTAAAACTTGAGAGCTTTTATTCTAAAAAAGAAAAAAGAAAAATGAGTGACTTTATTAAAATATTATTAATATGATTATTATTATATAAAAACATCATTATTGTTTTAATAATTGTTTGACTTAATTACACGGGTGGTCCCTGTGGTATGTCCTGATTTCACTTTTGGTCCCTAACTCTTCGAAATTACAAGTTTAGTCCAATACTTTGCACAAACGTAACAAAGACGGTCCCTGAAGTGGATGTCCGTTAATTTTGACTGTTAAATACATGTGAAATGATTGAATTACCCTCTCATATAATATTTTGTTATAAAAGATGAAAAACACAAATAATAATACATGGGCCCCACTGTCTGTTTCTTTACCCCAACCCACCCCCATCCCAAACCCCCCCCCCCCCCTTCATCTTCCTCGTCCCTTAGATGACCACCGCCATCTTCTCGCCGGAAAACGGCTACTGCCACCTTCTCGCCGGAAAACGGCTACTGCCACCTTCTCGCCGGAAAACGGTTACCGCCACATCATTGTTTCCCGTTTTTCTTTATTCGCAACGCACCATTAACCACCACGACACCACCACACCATGAAAACCAGTCAAACTCGTTTCCCATTTGCCTCTCGTTCTTTAGGGTCCGATCGTTGCAAAAAACCGACACCGACAATAACCAGAATCGATAGTGGGAAAAATCCATCCAGATCAAGCTAACCATTTTCACGTTGTTCAAGATAGAACCAATCTAGATCTGGCAGGAGGCAAAGGGCTGATGGAGATGAAAGAAACAAGTTGGCCTGGAGATGGCGACGATGACATGAATCGGACACGGGCATCAATGCCGTCGGCCACTCCTGCCAGTGGGTGGCACGTAGGTTCCCTCGCCGGAGAGAGTACCATTTGTTGTGGAGGGAGGCGACGGGACACCAGTGGGTGGGCGGCGATTGTTGCTCTTATGAGGAAGATGGTCAATTGAAGCTCGCCATAACTACGGTAGTAACGGTGCTGGAAGTGGTGGTGTGATGGGAATAGGGTGTTGTGGTGGGGGAGATAAAGGTGGAGGGGGAAGCGGCTGAAATGGGGATCTAGCAGTGAGGTGGTGGTATGGCTAGCCTCCGACGAAGCCGTCCACCATCCATGGTAGCGACGGTGGTGGCGAAGTGCTCTCCGACAATGGCCATGGTGGTGGCGTTTGGGTGGGGTGGAGGTGAGGGTGAGGGTGAGGTTGAGGTGGGTGAGAGTGATTGTGTTTGATTTAATGGGTTTTATGTTGACTTTTAATCTAGTGGGTATACAAGGGTATTTTAGTCATTTTCAAAAAATTAACAGAAAAACTTAACAGACATCCACTTTAGGGACCATCTTTGTTACATTTGTGCAAGTATTGGACCAACCTTATAGTTTTAAGACTTAGGGACCAAAAGTGAAATTAGACCTAACCACAGGGACCACCCGTGTAATTAAGTCTAGTTGTTTTGAGGGCTTGTCAACTTTGTCATGGACGATGTGGGCTTCTTGCTCCTTCGAGCTAACTGTCAATCTGGTCCCTGGATGCGCACTTGGGCCGTTTTGAGTGGTTTGGGCTTTTTTATTGGGTTATGTTGGTGGTTAGAATTGAAGTTTATTCAAATGAAGAGAGTTAAATTACGGTTATCTTGTATTGATAGTTGATAGCATATTCAATATATAAATTATCTATGAAAAATGGATCAAGGAAACGTATCTAAAGATCACAACCTCATAAGATATAGTGTTAAAATTTAATTTACTACTCCTATAATACATGTATTGTCCAGTGTTTTTCTATGAATTCGTTTGAACTGGGTCCCCTGTTGACTTGAGTGGACACTAGAGGTGCACAAAAAAACCGGGTTCAAAACCCGAACCGCCGAACCGACCCGGACCCGAACCGGTTCGGAACCGGTATGCCCCCAACCCGGTTCCAACCCGAAAAAACCCGCCGGTTTTGAACCGGTTTCGAAGTTTCCAGCCCAAACCGGTTTGGACCCGGTTTTTCCCCGAACCGGTTTCGAACCCGGTCCAAAAAAACCGGTTTGGAACCGGTTTCGACCGTTTTTTTTTTGACCGTTAGAAAACGGCTATTTGACCGTTTGAGGCTATTTTGTGACCGTTTTTTTTTTTTTGGACCATTTTGCCCTTATATGATAGTATAAATAGGTAGTGGGTGTTATGGTTTAGTCACAACACTCAAAACTTCCAAAACGCTCAAAAACGTGATTAAAAACGCAAAAACGCTCCTCACTCTCAACTTTCTATTCTCTCAATCTTTGAATTATGGCTTCTGAATCTTCCGTTCCAACCGGTGGATCCACAAGTGCCGCTACCGTTGTTAGAATTCTTTCAACAACGCGAAACCAAGAGATTTGGTGTAATTTCGACTTATGCGAAATGTCGAATGGTCAACATAAAGCTCGATGCAAGGCTTGTGGTTCATTTTTCAAGTCGGATTCAAACTCGACTTTGAGAAATCATATGACCAAATGGTGCAAGTCATTGAAAAGTAAACCGAGTCAAGGGCAAACATCAATCGGAAACGATGGTGGTTTATGGAACTTCAACGTCGATATGGTTCGAGATAGAATGGCAAAGTTTGTAATTCAAGAAGGATTACCGTTCGATCACTTCGACAACCCTCGGTTAACAAAATTGATTCAAGAAACTCTTCAACCACGCTACACTCACGTAAGTCGCACCACTCTTAGACGTGATTGTTTAAATCTTTGGAAACAAGCAAAAAATGATTTAAAGGTTTTATTTGAAAATTTACAAACCGGTGTGAACTTAACTACCGACGTTTGGTCCGCCCCACACGGTTTACCGGAATCGTACCTTTGCGTCACGGCCCATTGGATAGATCCAAGTTCGTGGCAAATGATGAAACGTACGATTGCGTTTGAATTATTTGGATATCCGCATACCGGTGAAAATCTTTTTCAAATTTTAGACTATGTAATCAAAACATATAAATTAGAAAACAAAATTTTTTCAATGTCATTTGATAACGCCTCGAACAACACATCCGCCGTTGAAAAATTGAAAATAAAATATAAACCGGTTTGTGACGGCGTATTTTTTCATTCACGATGTGTTGCACATATTATTAATTTAGTTGTGCAAGATGGTCTTGGCGTTCCTGAAGTGGAAGATTTTAAAACGTCTTTCAAAAACATGTTACGTGACGTTTTTAAAACTAGTAGAAAAAGGTATGTTAATTATAGAAAAATGTGTCACGATACGAATTCCATTTGTTTAGGACCAAATTGGGATGTCCCGACTAGATGGAATTCGACTTGAAAAATGTTTAATAGTGCTTTACGTCAAAAAGAAACGCTTCATGTTTTCCACGATGGTCTTGCGATGCGGGGTCGGGTTGTTCCGTTTCCGTTAGAGGGTTGGGAATATATTCAAGAAATAACTCAATTTTTAAAGCTTTTTAAAACGCAACTACAAAATTGTCGGGGGTTTATTATCCGACAAGTTGTCTAACGCTTCATCAAATTTATTTAATGACCCATAAATTAAGTGAATATGAAGAAAGAAACGAAATGTTTTCGGCAATGGTAGCGCCGATGAAAGAAAAATTTAAAAAATATTTCATTGAACTACCCCCGGTTTTTACGTGTTCCGCCGCACTCGACCCGTGTTTAAATGTTTCGGGGGTAGAAACTTTAATAGATGAGATAACTTATGATTTAGATTTACATGATTATGATCCATTTTTAATGTTAATACAAAACAAATATTTAATGAAACTTTTAAAAAATTGTTTAATGTTTATGTTGAAAAATATGGTGCAACATCAAACATTCACCGACAATCGAACGTGGAATCGAGTTCGTCGAGCTCAAGTAGAGACCCGATGATTAGTTTATACAACACTTTGAGAAATGAAAACAGTAAACGTCAATGGGGTAACACCCCAAGTAGCGAACTCGGAAGATATATGGGAACCGATTTTTTAGCCACTATGTCTCCCGATGAATTTTTGAATTTTGATATTCTGACATGGTGGAAAGGAAAGGAATCACAATTTCCGGTCCTATCCGCCATGGCACGTGATTTACTAACCGTCCAAGCTTCCACGGTAGCTTCGGAGTCTGCATTTTCTGTTAGTGGCAGGGTTATATCGATTAGAAGAACAAGGTTAACTCCAACATCGCTAGAGATGTGTATTTGTTTAAAGGACCACTTAGATGCGTCCGAACGAAGACAACACATATCAAACCTTGAAGAAGAAACACCGATTGAAGAAGAAATACACGAGCACGAGGTACAAACCGGACGATCCTCACCGCTATCCGACGAAGAACTCGCTTATGATTTGTCTCAACGCATTGGCACACAAACCGACGAAGACGATTAGATTAGACAAACTTGTATTCGTAATATGTATATTTTGTTTTCTTTGGTTTAATTTTAATGTAATTTTTATTGTTTATTTTTCGTAATGAATTAATTATTTACTTTTATAAATTAATGTAATTTTTATTGTTTTCTTTAGAAAAACTCGAGTATGATTTTGGATTGTTTACTTATTAAAATGAAAATAAAAACGTTGAGACAATCGTATATAATTAATCTACTCTAATAAAATAAAAACGAAAATAAAACGCGTACAATCGTATATAATTGTTTGTATAAAACTCGTATTAATTGTTTACTTATTAAAATGAAAATAAAAACGCGTCCAATCGTATATAATTAATCTACTCTAATAATTAATTTGTATATAATTTAATTAGAAGGTAAAAAAAAAAAAAAAAAACCGGGTTTTCCAAACCGGGTCTTAGACCCGACCCGGTTCGGTTCCTACCCGAACCGGTTCCAACCGGGTTGGGTTTGATGGGGTTGAAAACCGGTTCCGACCCGAACCGGTTCTTGATCAAAAACCGGGCTCCAAAACGTTGACCGAACCCGAACCGGGTCCAACCCGACCCGGGTTCAAAAAAAAACCGGTTTGTGCACCTCTAGTGGACACTTCCATAATTTCGTATTTCTGTGGGCCAAAGTTGAAGCCTCATCGGCCCTTCTTTAATTGGGCTTGATTGCTTCTCTTGGGCTTCAAATTTTCTTTTTTTATTGTATCTGTATAATTATTTCTTACAAGTTACAACTTTTAATTTATGTTCATCTTAAATTAACAAATATCGATTACACTTTTCACAGGATCAAAATCATATAATGTAGATTGAAGCTGTTGATTTTAGGGTATCTTTCATAAAGAAAAACTTATTTTTCATGACAAAGTACAAATAAAAAAAGGGCGTACCCCGTGCATGAAGCTCCCGCTTTGCGCAGGGTCCGGGGAGGGGCCGGATCGCGAAAGCGATCTGATGTACGCAACCTTTCCTTGCACAATTTTGTCAAGAGGCTGTTTCCACGGCTAGAGCCCATAACCTCAAGATCACAAAACTACTAATTGGAGGAAAAAGAAAGTTAAAATAAATTTTTACTAATTAGTAATTTACTGTTATTAAAATAGTTTTATATCTTCCATACACATGTATATTGACTCAAGCTAGTTAGAGATTTTTAAGGCAACTTTAAAATAAATTTTGGTAATTAAAAATATATTTTTGGTAATTAGTAGAGTTACATGTTATAACTTTACCGTTTTCGATTCAATACGATGAACCAATTTAAATTTTTGTAAATAAGTAGTTTATGATAGAAAAAACCCATGAAATAACCAAATTTAATAAATCAAAAAATTCAAATCTAAAAATAAAAAAATTTAGAAATTTTACTTACGGTTATAAGGCTCATTACGGCCCATAAGTTAAATTCACTACGGGCCGTAAAAGTTGATGAACTGATTGATTTGATATAATGCATGTCATTACGGGCCGTATTGAACAATACATCGCATGGTCAAAGTGTCCAAATATTATGTTCGAGTGTATTTATAACAAACCCTTATTATGCATTATTTACCAACTTTCTACAAAAATACCTTGAGAATAATTGCAAAGTAAATATAGTCAAATCATATCTCCTAAAAATGATAAAACATTATTACGATTATAAACCATATAGAGCAATCCATTAACGTCTAATACAATAACATCATAGATTATCTCGAACATATCTGGATTGTTTTGTGATCATTAATCACAAAACCGTTTTGTGATTATTAATCACAAAACCAGTTGAAACGATATGGAATATATAGATTGGGAACAAAACTGAAATTGGTTTGTGCACAAGGACTTTACATAGGCTATAGTTCCACAACCCTGACCCATAGTTGATAGTTCCATGAACCATGTGCTGAATGACCACGACCTTGACCGCCAGGGTGTAGTGCCACAACTACTTTTACTAATCATTTTTATGCTACCAACTTTACGTCTAACTTGTTGTGATTGACTAGTGGCCAAAACTACAAGTCAGGGCTCTAGAACTACAACCTGTGTTACGACTGTACGTTAATAAATCAAACAATTTTATTAAGGTTTTATTTTGTTTTAAGGTTTAGATGATTTATGTTAGCTATATTTCGTTGGATACATTGTTCTAACTTCTAAAGCTACACTATGATTTATCAATAAATTTAGGATGTAACAAATAACTTTCTAACACTATGATGAAATGAGATTTTAAAGTAGGCTAGCATATTCCTCTGAACATGTGAGGTTACAAAAGTGGTAGTACAAAAAGACATTATTTAGGATAGAACTTAGGGTTTGTTTGTTAATTTTTGAATAATTAAGTATTGAACCAATAAGAGATCTGAATCATTAAGTGCTGAATCATTAAAAGGTTTGAACCATTAAGAGCTAGTACATCGTTTAATTATTAAAGACAAATGTCTGACCAATTCGAATAACAGGTCTTACCCATTCAGCATTAGTATAATGCTTAACCATTCAGAAACAAATGTTTGAACCACTCAAATATTTGCTCGCGAAACAAACAATCTGAACCATTAATTGCTCAATCATTCAGACATTTAAACTATTAAGATTATGAAACAAATAGCCAACTTAGAGACTCAGTTCTATTAAAGTTCTATCAAAATATAGGTAAAAAATTAAAGTACAAATATTACAATTTAATACAGGAAAAACTAAATTTTATATTAAAAAATCCATTTCAAATTTTGTAGGTTGTAGGAGAGAACCAAGGCAGTCGTTACACTTTAAAAACAAAAGAAAATTGCACAAGTTAAAATTATTTTAGAAACTATAATTTCAAGAAAGAAGTTCATTGTCTTATATGTTAATAATGAGCCAATTTGTCTTTTGTTTTATACATTTTAGCAACGAATTACTCTGGTGAGACATGGCATGTCTCACATGAATATAATACTTTCAAATATGAGTGTTTTAAGTGGTTTTGTTTTTGTTACTGAGCCACCTACCCTAGTAATATCTTTTATTTTATACATGATAGACTAAACATATAAAGGGGAGTTAATAAAGCCCACTTTAGTGGGAAAAGAAAAGGAAATATCACTACCTTCTATATAACTAACAAAAATTATGTAAGAAATTATATATGATTAATTGATATAGGTTTTCATGCTGGTTTTCGTTCCTTGCTCTAATATAAAACATGAAATAAATTAAATATGCCATGCATGTTTAAAGTTGCCTAAAATTCAGAATGTTTTTTTACCTAACACATTAATAATTTGTATATTTTTTCTAAAAACTTATATCGAGCACTTTACAAACTTCTTTTTCCCCAACAACATGCGCACCATTTATTTTCTTTGACAAACGTCAAATAAACAACCCCATAAGATTTTCCTTTTAAAAAACATAAGAAACTACCTAAATAAACCGGGCCCCACATATAAAGATGTTTGAAAAGTGTATCAATAATATGATTGACTGGCATAAAAAAACCAAATATTTGCTTTATACATCTGGATGCATGACATGCTTGATCTGTAATGTTATTTGTAATATCTTTTTGTTGCTCAATTTCAACCCTTTGAAAATTGAGCATTTGTCTTTTTATTATTTTTATTTTCTTACTTTTAATGCATTTAACTAAACTTTTTTGCTTTCTTTATATCCCTACGCCTACAAAGACACAGCCATTTTCCGCTTTACCAAACTTTATATGCTTCTATCCACATTTGCATACAATTTTTCTGCACACATGTTGTTTTTTATTAGCTCGGTTCAATAAGTTAATGTACTGTACTTCAAGGATGAATAATTGCATTGTTTTATAAGAGTTGTATATAGTAAAGCCATGTAATGACAGTTAATACGAATTGCTAATCATGTATAGTAGAAAAGAAACTGTTTAAGTAATCACGGATCATGTAATTCAACTAATATTAAACATTTTGTCATCTGCGTAAAGTGTCTTTAAGTTAACATGAACAAAAGTTAACATCAATTAGCTGAAATTAGTGGGATGTATTATAACTATATTGTTAGTATTTATTTCGATAACATCAAATAGCTGTTATTAACGAATAACACATATGATATATTATAACTATATTGTTAGTATTTATTTCGATGACATCTAAACTAGTGGGACCAAATGTGCCGTTGATTAAAAGTTTATTTCGCCAATCACGCCGTTGCAAACGAAAACAACAACATAATTGTAAATGCTGGAATAGTGGAATGTCCTTTTCAATGTCAAATGACTTCCCCGACGGCACACAATTTGCCATATGCAACTATATCTATTGTTCTCCTAGTTTAATTTTATTAGATGAGTAAAATTTTATGTTAGTACCTGACTTTTCGTTCAATTTGTCATTTAATCATTATAGTTTACCAAATATTGTTATTTTATCCACTTCACTAACATAAATAAAATCTCCGTTAAAATTGGGGTTATTTTAGTCCTTTTTAACACTCTAGTGATCCAATTAAAATAATTTAACCAATTAATATTCAATTACAAATTAAAAAAAACACATAAAACAGCTAGTGAGACCGGATGCTTCAATTTAAAAGCTTCGATTAATCCTAATCTATCATGCTCGATTGAGGTCTGATATTGAATTGTAATTAATCTTCACTGTTTTCCCACTTTAGTCATATCTCTTGCAATCAAACAAGAATGGTTCTTTGCCTAATCGAATTTCAAAGTAGACCTCAATGTATCAAAGTGTGACAACATCAGACTTGAATCGAATAAAACGCGACAACAACATAACTCAATCAAACTAAGCATGACAATAGCATACCTCAATCTAACAATGGTACTCGTTAAACAAAATATGAAGTTTAGTTTAAATCTTATAGTAGACCTCAATCGAATAACATGGATTACGGTTAATCAAAACTTTTAAATCAAAGCGTCCGGTCTTGTTAGTCGTTTCATATTTTTTTTTAGTTTTAACTGAATATTAATCGCTTACTTTGATTTAATTAAATAATTAGGGTGTTGAAAAAGACTAAAATACGATTAATTTTAACGTAGGTCTTAACGGTGTTAATGAAATGGATATAATTAACAACATTTGATAAACTACAGTGATTGAAATAATAAAGAAAAAATTTTTGAATTAAAATGACAAATTCAAAAAAATTCAGGAACGAAAATAAACTTTTACTCTTATAAAAATAACCAATCCAAGTGGCTCTTTTCCAAGTAATGAGTTTTCTTCCTTAATGATATTCCTGGTTAAGACATGTATGGAGCCTAAAATTTAATATGAACGGTTAACATTCCGTCTCAACAAGATCATTCGGGTATTGCGGGTTAGTTTCAAATGTCGTTCAAAAAATGATAACATGCATTTGTTTGTCTTGAGAATTTTTAACCGTAAAACTATAAACATTTATACAATCCTCTATTTATTTTTTTGTTAAATACGGACTTAAGTAATTTTTATTGTAATGTATGTTGTTTTTTCTAATAAATTTTATTTTTGTCATGGCACCAATATTCTACACCAAAATTTATCCACTAATCTAACAATGCAGTCGTGTACAAATTTATTTTATATTTATCATATAATATACGCTTATGAATAAGGCATAGACCGGTTGTGTTTAAAAGCAACAATCTCTAATTTGAGAGCTTTTAATTTTCCTCTAGAATATAAGTTAAAAGTTCTAGTTTTAAAGTACACGATTACTTCTAATACAAAAACTTATCATTTTGATCCTAATTACTCTTCTTAACTATAATTACAAAGTCCAGTTATAGTTACAACTAATTTAATCAAACATATATTCAATAACTGCATTTAAAAAAAAAAACTGTCCGATGGTTTATAAATTCACTAACTTTTCATACGTATCAAATAATCAGTTCTATACGATATTGGTTAAATAAATTATGTATCTAACAGCTAATGATTTTACTTAATCGCAATAAATTTAAAAGAGTGCAATTTGGCTGTCTGTCGTTTTGCCTTTTATTTTCAAATTGTGGTTGGATTTTGTTTACTTTCAAGTCTTGACATTTGTTCATACGGCAACAAATCACATGGAATGTCCAACTGATTCTACCACTTTTTCTTTATCCTTCCTTTTCTTTTAATAGCATTCTAATTTATTTTGATTCAACACTATTATCCAATGCATGATTCCCCCTCTTCATTTAGAAAAGGGAAACGATTTAACCATTGGGGTACTGCAAAATCTAAGACATTTGGTTTTTCTTTTTTTTTATTTATTATCACTTTTGATTTTACATAATTTAAATATCAACAGCTTTTTTTTTCTGAAATTTATTGAAAGAATTTCAAAATAGCGTCTATTATTATTATTAATTACTTTATAGAAAACAAGGAGTATAATAAAATATTGATAAGTTTACATGTGATATGTTTATCTGTAGTGAAAAATTTTAAGCTTTTAATACTTTAAACTATGATACTAATTATACTTTATACTAATATTTTAATTGATGATACACCTAACTTTTACTTTCTCTGATTAAGGCAAGTTTTTTTTTGACTCCAATAAAAAAAATAACTAAGGGGATACTTGGCGGTACTACATTTTTCTGTATCAATTTTTTTATTTTTATCTCTTAATAATTAATTATATTAATTACTAATAATATTATTTGATTATTTTTTTAGATTAAAAATAGTTTTTTGATAATTCTAAAAAGAGATCTTTTTATTAATGTTATTTCTAAATAAACAAACTTTTATAAAATAAAATTTCTTTTAAAACATTATATTGTTTTAAAAATACAATATATATTTTAAAAATGGAGTTTTTAAAAGGTTAAATTTTTATAAACAAAAGATAATTGAAATTGAGAGTTATAATAAGAAGCATTTTAAAAATCATATTTTTATATAGTTTGCTTTCAAACAATACGTTTAACTTTGTTTGAGAAAACACAAGAAAAGTTTTAAAAGTTGATATCATTATTGTATTATGTACAATCGTTAATCATATGTAATTTCAATCATACTTTTTATTAGAATATCGATTTATAATTAATAAATTTTCTTTTTATTTAATATTTTATTTATTCAACCCTCGTAATATACAAGTTTACTAAATCTAGTAGATATATAACCACCATACATTTACTCTTGTTTGCATTTACAACGGAATGTACATATTAGGTTTACAATTTCAAGTTCGATTATAATCATCAATGTGAGTGAAATCAAGTAAGAGTTAACGTTAACCTATGTGACGAAGGTTGCACTTGTCCAATAAAATGAAAGTTAAAAGTATAAATAGTCAAACTAACGGTATAAATTGTTAAAATCTAGTTACCCATATATTTTACCTCTATTTCCTTGCAACAGATAATACATCTCTAAAAATGATAGAAAAATCAATTTAGGAAACTAAATCATCAAACAGATATTTTATAAGGATGATACAATAAATATGAATCACCATACTATAATTGGATAAACTAATCAATAAGAAGTGAGGGTTTACGCTGACTATATATCTCAAGAATAATTTTGTACTAAATTTCAACTCAAATCATTTGAAGAATACTATATTCTGATTTAAAAACAAATACATAATCCTTTTTAGTAATATTAGAGTTCAACAAAATCCAGCACGTATATTGTTTTTTTTATCAAAGCGACTGTAATAGTTAATAGTTCCAGGGTGTTTCATAACTTGTCACTAATTGAGGCCAAATAAATCTACCATATATTGTAGGCTCCGATTCACAGAATCAAAATGAAATTTTAAACAAGATTTTTGCTTTTATTTATTCTATACTAAATTAGTACCCCGTGTATTACACGGGTTAAATAAATAAATAATAAATAATTAATAATGAAAATTATTAACTATAAAATAATATTTTGATATAGGATACAATTGAAATTACTTATAAGTAATAGTTAAGTAATTAAATAATTTCTTTGTTTATTAAAAAATTTAAACATTTTATTTTAAAACAAACCATTTCAAAAAAGTGCCACTTCTAAAAAAACCTCATTATAACTCTAAATTTTAGTTATTTTGGTTTATAAAAAAATATTATTTAAAAACACTAATTTTTTAATATTTTATATTTTTTAAAAAATTTGGATGTTTTAGAAGAAAAATCTTATCATAACAAATGTTTCCTTAGATATTACATTTATAAAAAGAACTCTTTCTTAAATATTAAAAAACTAAATTTAATCTAAAAAGGAATTAAAATATAATATAATTTGTAATTAATGTAATTATTTAATAGGAGAGATAGACGGGAAAATTAAAATTAGGAGCTCTAGAATTATGCCAAGTGTCCAATTAAAACCTTCTTTTATTATAATAGATAAATTTATTAATTAAACAGGAAGATATAGGAATATTGATAACATATTTTTACCGTTTAGACGTATATTTTAAATTATTTCACACATAAATTACAGAATAACGTTTTTATCGGTTAGCTACAAGATGTTAATTATTATATAGTTTTATTAACCGTAAGAAAACGGAACGTCAACAAAACACTTGTTTGACTAATTGATCTCGACATACCATGTTTAACTAATGAGATAAAGTAAAATGCATTTTGTGATCAGAGCTTACTACCACACCAGATATAGTATTTGACTTTGCATGTACTACTTACACAATACTTTAGAAAAAGTGCATAGATATCTATGTTTAGGCATAATTTTTCATGTCCTTTTCTCTTTTCTAATGTAAACTTCTTTGACAAAGGTATGTTCATGCGTAGTAGATGTATATCCAAAATTCTTGATTCATTATTTTTGGTTAAAATCCTTCCAATTAATCCCATGCGATGTCATGCTGCAAGTCAGAGACATCCAAACGTGTGTTTATATGTATGTACTAGGTTAGTACCCGTGTATTACACGGTTGATTAAAACAATTATGTATTTTTAATTATTTTTTAAAAGTAATCAAATTTTGTAAATAAATTTTTACATGACAAGTAGTAGAATTACAATTACATTGACAAAAATAAATTATTCTTATAAACCTTTAAATATTTGTTTATACACATCATTTGTTGTTTGATTAGTATTAGTAAGTTGACTTTATCTTTAGTTATAAATTAAATAATAAAACATATATAAACCAAATTAAAATTCTATGTATTCATATGATTAAGAATATATTTAGATTTAGTTGTAAAGATTAAAAATATTAAGAGATAAATTAGTTACCCTATGAGGTTGGATAAAAATAACTATCTTGCTTCAAAACATAAAAACATTTATTACCTTTGAAAATTTCTAACGAATGTTATTTTAGTTTAAAGGTTTGATAAGTTGTTTCTATATTATTGTAAATATATAAAACTTATAGTCAAAGATTGATACAAAATATAAAACTTTTAATTAAAATTGATGGTTTTATACTTTTAAAGGAAAACTATTGTTTTTATCAAACCTCATAGAGCAACACCAAGTTTAACTGTATAATTTAGTAATTAAATTGTTATGATTAATTATTAGCCAAGTGAAAATTTGACAAATCATATATTTAATGACCAAATCAAATAAATAAAAATCTATATTGTGTAATTGTTTTGGGTAGAGAAAAAAAGAAAATGTGGATGCAAGCGAAAATAATTTGCAGCAGTGATAACAATATTAAGCACATCATAAGGAACAAATTGCATACAGGACGAAACAAATAAAATGTGAATGTTACTCTATATTTAAAAAAAATATACAAGTTACTAAACATTTCCAACATAGTATAAACAAATTATACACAACCTTCACATAATTTATAGACATGTGGCAATGAAGATTTTCGGTAGGAACCTTTTGAAGGAAGCATTTGATACAAAAGATGTACAAGTGATGTAGTAAAATAAACATTAAAATCACACTATCTTTAAATAAAGTGCATACAAACAAACAAACAAACAAACCCAGTATATCCCACTCAAGAGCAGGGTCTGGGGAGGGTAGGTGTAGGCGAGTCTTTCCTCTATCTTGTTAGGTAGAGAGACCGCTTCCAATGAGACCCCCGACTCGATAGCAAAAGTCATACTGTTTAGCAAGATAACATACAATAAAACATACAGCACATAGCATACAGTATACAAAAAGCCATATCGGCAGCAGGACATCATACAATAAATCATACAACACATATCCTACAGTACACAATAAATCATACATCACATAGCATACATAAATCCTAGGTGCATGTAGAATCACCGTTAGAGGGCAGATATGGGCTACCTAGACATCAGGCCCCGAAACCAGACTTCAAATACACTTCCTGCCTATAGGTCACACTAGAAGTCCTTAATTTTAATTCTACGCCTCCACTCAGTCCTATCCTCGATCATGTGCTCAGAGAGGTGCAGGTGTATCATATCTCGCCTAATTACCTCATCCCAAGTCAATCTAGGTCTTCCTCTACTCCTCCTACCCTCTAAGATGATGTTCTCTACTGCTCTAACTGGTGCCGCCATTGGTCTCCTCTTGACATGCCCAAACCATCTTAATCTTCCCTCTCGTATTTTATCTGCGATACAGGCCACTTCTAGCTTCTGTCGATACACTTCGTTTCTTATCCGGTCAAGTCTTGTGTTGTAACATCTCGTAATTTTATTAATTAAAAAAAGGGTTAACTTTGTTAAATTTTAAAAGGGCCTTTATGTCATTTTGAGGACTTGTTATGCTTGATAATTTGGTGCTTAACAATTAACTTAATGAATAAAAAAAATATATTATTAGTAGTTAAAACGTTTGCTTAGTATTATATAACTTAACATAAGAAACTTAAAATAATAATTATTAGTATGGTAACAATGATAATAATAATTTTATAAATAGATAAAACAATATAAGATTTATCATTTATTAACTTTTAACTAATAGAGTTTGTGCCTAAAATAAAAATTGTTAGGAAGTTGGGGGACCATAAGTGTAATTAACCCAAACCGCCCCACCTTCTTCTTCCCCACTGCATGCGCACGTTTTTGGGCAGCTTTACACACCAATCGCACTAACATCTTCAAGATAATCAAAAGTAAAACCGCATTAACAATCTTTGGATCGATTATAACTTTCCTTTAAACTCAATTTCATTCAAAACAAGCTAAGACACCCTCACTCGAACACCTTCGGTCGCGGACCTGCAACTTGAATTTCAACCCACCTTCGATCGATTTTAATCGAATTGGTTAAAGGGCTTTCGATCAGGACTATCATACGAAGCTTCCCCTCGGTTTAATTTGATTATATTGTCCATTTGAGCATCAATCGATTGGAACCTTCGTCGCGACCTGTTCTTGTTGGGTTCATCACCAATTCGTCATCATATTGGTAATTGAACACACCCACACACTCGTTTTTACATAGGGATCGAAAGCCCCATGATTTCAGATGTTTAGAAAGTCGAATTCGAGCCCAATTGGCCGGGATTCGAACTAGGGCTCGAATGGATATTTGGGGTTTTGGTTAACTTAGTTTAAAACAATTAAAAACGGATTTTAACCGCGGCTTTAAGCCTTGGTTCACTGGTCCGTGCCCCCCTTTGCCATCCGAGAGGTCCCGGGTTCGACCCCGGGTACCTACACACATTTTTTTTAAAGCCTTTTAAGCTTTTAAAATTCCAGAAAAATTCCCAAAAATCATAAAAACGTTTTTTACAAACATTAAAATTTTTTAAAACAACTTAATTATTTTTCTGAAATTTATTTTAACATTTTATCTATTTTTATTTAAAATTACAAATAATACAAAATTATTTATACGAAGGTGGACTTTTAATAATAATTTAATTTATTTAAATTATTATTTAACACCATATTACTTGTAAATTATTCAAATAATATTTATTATTGTTTAAATCATGATATAAAAGTTAAATATTTAAATCCTGCCAAAAACGTGTTCTTTTCTTTTTATAAACCAAATAAATAAATATATTAATTAATTATCATATGATTGATTAATAAAAATTAATTATTTATTCTCCACGCATTAACAATAAATCAAATGTTTACGCGTACGGATACATTTATTAAATTCTAAACGTAATCACATTCACTAAAGTCATTTTATTTATTTTAAGACATTCAAACTAAATAAAATTTGGTTATTTAAACTACCATTCAAAAACCCAAATAGAAACCCTAGTTCCTCTTAAAACATTAAAGCTTATTATTAAGACTTTAACCTTGTGAATATATATTTACATATTTAGGTGCCTTGTAATGATCCACGTTGGAACGACGCCTACTATTATCCTTATTAATCGTCATTATATACTTATTTGCCATGTGAGTATTTCTATACCCCTTTTTCTTATTTTCACACTTTGGGGTGAAACATGTTAACTTATATCATTGCACCTATAAACTTATTCAAGACTTGTAAACTTATGGCAATTTACTTGTGAGTTGTGGTTAGTTGAACTTTTGTGGTTACCATGTTATGGCATTATATGTACAATCATTAACTATTGCTAGCCCAGCGAAGTCATAGATCTATGGGTAAGACAAGCCTGCTTGGTTGATCCAAGTACACTTAGCTGATCGTATATACTTTTAACGTTAATAGAATATTAACGTCGTTTGATACTTGTAAAACATTGTCGAGGTTTGATTGTTGCATTGTTCATAACATCCCTAATCACTTTATTCACTAACTTATAACTTGAATTGCCATCTTTTATATACTTATGTATTTAAAACTATAGAATGCTCACCAACATTTTTATGTTGACCTTTTATTTTTTTAACATGTTTCAGGTTACTCTTTGAAGCTTATCACATTTAGGATTGGACTTAGAGAAATAAACGAATGATCTGGATACTTTTATACTTGTATTCTGGATGTATCTTTGTTTGAACAATTACTTGTATTGTTACAATTGAATCTTGATTAATATATTTGGAACTAATAATAGCGTTATGTGACTGTGAACAATCGTAACCCTCACACCTCGACGATTCCGCCGTCAAGGTTGGGGTGTGACAGATTGGTATCAGAGCCCATAACTATAGGGATTTAGGTTATTAGAAATGGTGACCTAGACTATAGTTGCATGAACCTCATAGACAGATCCTTATACTTTTATGCTTACATATTGTTTAAATGCTACATAATGCTATGCCTTTTGTGCAACTTGATGCCTTAGCATAGGATTGCCTTATGTATGCTTAAAACTTAGTTACTTGACTCCTTAAACTTAACTTTGACTTTTGACTCTCCCCGACAAATGAACTTCCTAAACCTATTCTCAACGACATGTGGAATCTACACTTATCATCGTGGATTTAATTCTTTAGACTCTATGTCTAATCTGTGAAAATCTCATCAAGGTTTTGATTTCATAAACCAAAGAAATATTGTGTGACACATAGACACCTGTATTCTGGATTTCCTGGCAAAAGCCTTCGGGCTAAGGCAAGCGTATTCGTATAAATCTCATTGAGGGAACCGTTACGCTACCTGGGGATTTCTGGGATGAGTGATAAACTATGGTCAAAATACACAAATCTCTAAGGCAAATGAGTCAATTTACCTTGACGTGTCAACGATTCCAAATGGTAATGCGTTACCAAATGGAACCATCCTTTGTATCTTAAAAAAAAATCATTGAATCCTTGAACTAGTTTATTATCAAAGTTTTAATATCTTCTCATTCTTAATCTAAATAATGACCCTGTTAATATTGAACTCATCCTACATTTCAACTCTTACGTTTAAACGCTCAACGTGTAACGTGTAACAGTATTGAACTTAGCGTTTCATGTAACTATATTCTTACCTGACCAACGTGAACATGGATTTTAATATACCCAAAGATATTGGAAATCTAAACCGTATGGACTTCAAAACTTTAAAACCGTTAGTTATGGTTCTCAAATCTTCTTAAGGATGTGTCCCACAACTAAGAACATGCAATGTTGTAGGTGGAATTCCTACATCTCGGGATACTTTGCTAATTGAATGTTAACTTTGTTAACTTAAATATTATAAGTGGTCACCCACCTCAATGATCGAATAAACTAATTATAACTATGTTACCACTTATAAGTACGCGTGTCTTCAAGAAAGCTATGGTTGATCTCATATTCTGAGAAGTCCATGTATTTTCTTTCGATCGAATGTTCACATCTCATTATGGTGTTGAATAATTCATGTCCTTGATTTCGTCTTCCTGATTTAAACCATCCAGGATTTGAACACTACAACAAATTCTGTTATCTTGAACTTTGATCTTAAGCTGGTAATTATGATTTTCTCTTTTGTTACACTGTTGTAACTTGAAATTTCTTGAAATTCTAAATTGATATTCTTTTCTTTTCACTGTTTTGTCAAACTCCGTACCGTCTGCACCGTGGAAGATGCAAGAGTTTGTAAGTCAGTCTATGCCTAATAACACTCGTACCCCCTAAACAATTCTAACTCATCAAAACAGGGGTGATTCCCTTACTTTGATGATTCTCTATTCGTTTTGATAAATGGTTTCCAATCATGTGTTTTATGAAATTTCATCCTCTGGATTGGAGTGATTACCTTATCTTGAGGATTCACTTCAATTATCTTCTTTGGAATGGCATTTCACAAATGACATGATCTCATCAAAATAGGATTGAAACCCGTACTTTGGTGACAAATGTCAATCTTCGATTGTTTTCTTGTTATTATGAAATTCAATCATCAAGATAGGCGTGAATTCCATACCTTGATGATAATTTCATTCTTATGGATTGTATTTTCTCAAATGAAACGACCTCATCAAAGTAGGAGTGAATTCTGGATTTTGATGAAGAAGTTCATCCTATTATATTTTATTTTTATAAAACTTTACCGTTAAGATAGTGGAGACGTCCTTTACCCTAATGGTGAGTTACCTCGTCTTATTTCTGTGGATCCTCAACAATGAGTTGGGATCGAGATTTTTGATTGGTAAGTTAGAAGTCATACCTTGGGAATACACCATCAAGTTAGGAGTGAAAACCACACCTTGATGACTATTTTCATTTCTTGATCTTCAACTTACCAAGGTTGTAATCAAGTGACGAGAAACATGTAGTAACTTGACGGGTGAATCAATGTTGATGATTCGACCTATCAAGCCAAAGCATGATCTCTGAACTAGACCCGATTGTTTTAGATTGATTTTGATTCCAAGCTTGAAACATGTAAATTCTTAAATTGATTTCTTTCCCTTATCTTCATGTTTTGACTCGGTCTAGCTACATCGAACCATTTATTCCCTACTTATCAACTTTCATTTTGAGTTATCATTAAAACATGATTGCGTAATGACAGCTTCCTAAACAATCTTCCTGCCAAATAAAGACATTACTAATTTATGTTCATGGCTTCCTAGCCACACGAATGTTTCTCAACTGTGATTATGAATTTGATGAACCGCATGTGCAAGCCGTACTTGGAAAGCTACTGGTGTTTGCCTTTATCCGTAATATCCTGAATTATTTAAATTTTAATCCAATCATGAATGCTATCTTCGTTGATCAATGCAGTTTCTATTATTGTGTCATTTCTTGGACCATCTTTGAACTCCTCATAACAACCTCTGGTAACAATGTCTTTCCTTAAAAACGCACTTACTCTGAAAACCCATTACAATGATTTTCCTCATACTAAAGTTAATCTTTAATATTAACAAACACGATACTTGTATCAACGTAACACTAATAACACTTTGAACCCTCATTGACATGAGTAAACAAGATTTGATCACCTAGAAACCCTTAAAGGCACTTGCTTGAGAAGCTCTTATGAATTCCATCCAAAAACATCTGAAACTTATTTCTCATAAGCCAAGTCCCGTATCGATCTAATGTATGGTGTTTCACACATGACAAAAATTCTTGTTAATCGTATTGAACTGTTTGGAATACAAACATTTGTCAATTAAAAATCTTAAAGGAATAACTTGCACACTTTAGAACATATAAGATTATGAATAGTGAAACTTAACAAACTTAAGAATCATAGTTAAACTCATTGAATGTAGACATTCCCAAGAGTGCACTCGTGAACACGAAATGACATCTAAGTCTCCTCATAACCTTAAAATTTATTTCTCATGATTAAATTTCGGGACGAAATTTCTTAAAGTAGGGGAGACTGTAACATCTCGTAATTTTATTAATTAAAAAAAAGGGTTAACTTTGTTAAATTTTAAAAGGGCCTTTATGTCATTTTGAGGACTTGTTATGCTTGATAATTTGGTGCTTAACAAATTAACTTAATGAATAAAAAAAATATATTATTAGTAGTTAAAACGTTTGCTTAGTATTATATAACTTAACATAAGAAACTTAAAATAATAATTATTAGTATGGTAACAATGATAATAATAATTTTATAAATAGATAAAACAATATAAGATTTATCATTTATTAACTTTTAACTAATAGAGTTTGTGCCTAAAATAAAAATTGTTAGGAAGTTGAGGGACCATAAGTGTAATTAACCCAAACCGCCCCACCTTCTTCTTCCCCACTGCATGCGCACGTTTTTGGGCAGCTTTACACACCAATCGCACTAACATCTTCAAGATAATCAAAAGTAAAACCGCATTAACAATCTTTGGATCGATTATAACTTTCCTTTAAACTCAATTTCATTCAAAACAAGCTAAGACACCCTCACTCGAACACCTTCGGTCGCGGACCTGCAACTTGAATTTCAACCCACCTTCGATCGATTTTAATCGAATTGGTTAAAGGGCTTTCGATCAGGACTATCATACGAAGCTTCCCCTCGGTTTAATTTGATTATATTGTCCATTTGAGCATCAATCGATTGGAACCTTCGTCGCGACCTGTTCTTGTTGGGTTCATCACCAATTCGTCATCATATTGGTAATTGAACACACCCACACACTCGTTTTTACATAGGGATCGAAAGCCCCATGATTTCAGATGTTTAGAAAGTCGAATTCGAGCCCAATTGGCCGGGATTCGAACTAGGGCTCGAATGGATATTTGGGGTTTTGGTTAACTTAGTTTAAAACAATTAAAAACGGATTTTAACCGCGGCTTTAAGCCTTGGTTCACTGGTCCGTGCCCCCCTTTGCCATCCGAGAGGTCCCGGGTTCGACCCCGGTACCTACACACATTTTTTTTAAAGCCTTTTAAGCTTTTAAAAATTCCAGAAAAATTCCCAAAAATCATAAAAACGTTTTTTACAAACATTAAAATTTTTTAAAACAACTTAATTATTTTTCTGAAATTTATTTTAACATTTTATCTATTTTTATTTAAAATTACAAATAATACAAAATTATTTATACGAAGGTGGACTTTTAATAATAATTTAATTTATTTAAATTATTATTTAACACCATATTACTTGTAAATTATTCAAATAATATTTATTATTGTTTAAATCATGATATAAAAGTTAAATATTTAAATCCTGCCAAAAACGTGTTCTTTTCTTTTTATAAACCAAATAAATAAATATATTAATTAATTATCATATGATTGATTAATAAAAATTAATTATTTATTCTCCACGCATTAACAATAAATCAAATGTTTACGCGTACGGATACATTTATTAAATTCTAAACGTAATCACATTCACTAAAGTCATTTTATTTATTTTAAGACATTCAAACTAAATAAAATTTGGTTATTTAAACTACCATTCAAAACCCAAATAGAAACCCTAATTCCTCTTAAACATTAAAGCTTATTATTAAGACTTTAACCTTGTGAATATATTTACATATTTAGGTGCCTTGTAACGATCCACGTTGGAACGACGCCTACTATTATCCTTATTAATCGTCATTATATACTTATTTGCCATGTGAGTATTTCTATACCCCTTTTTTTTATTTTCACACTTTGGGGTGAAACATGTTAACTTATATCATTGCACTTATAAACTTATTCGAGACTTGTAAACTTATGGCAATTTACTTGTGAGTTGTGGTTAGTTGAACTTTTGTGGTTACCATGTTATGGCATTATATGTACAATCATTAACTATTGCTAGCCCAGCGAAGTCATAGATCTATGGGTAAGACAAGCCTGCTTGGTTGATCCAAGTACACTTAGCTGATCGTATATACTTTTAACGTTAATAGAATATTAACGTCGTTTGATACTTGTAAAACATTGTCGAGGTTTGATTGTTGCATTGTTCATAACATCCCTAATCACTTTATTCACTAACTTATAACTTGAATTGCCATCTTTTATATACTTATGTATTTAAAACTATAGAATGCTCACCAACATTTTTATGTTGACCTTTTATTTTTTTAACATGTTTCAGGTTACTCTTTGAAGCTTATCACATTTAGGATTGGACTTAGAGAAATAAACGAATGATCTGGATACTTTTATACTTGTATTCTGGATGTATCTTTGTTTGAACAATTACTTGTATTGTTACAATTGAATCTTGATTAATATATTTGGAACTAATAATAGCGTTATGTGGCTGTGAACAATCGTAACCCTCACACCTCGACGATTCCGCCGTCAAGGTTGGGGTGTGACATGTGTGACCGCACATCCACCTCAGTATAACACCTTGTTGTTATCCGGTCAGCCATATCGGCAGCAGGACATCATACAATAAAGTGCATATAATAGCAAATAACTAACAAAACTAAACATAAAAGCCTACTTTTTGCACAAATACTCGAGTGGAAATGAGAATAGAATAACAGTATAACACCTTGTTGTTTACTGTTTTATTCCTGCTGCAAACAGAAACATGAAACGAAATGTTAATCCAATATAGAAATTTCTGTTCAGGATACTAATAAGAAAAGAAACTGCAAAGAAATTTGCATACTACATTAAACGATGTTTCAAACAATTCATATCTGACTTTTAAAGTCAAATATATCTCTTCAACCTTTGCTTTATCTAAAAATTACAACTTTAGTATAATTTGATAAAAGAAAGTTAGATCTAATGATATCACTTGTACATTAATCACATGCATAGAACAGCTAGCCTTTCGTACCTTGTTTTTTGAATTAAACGAAGCTTCTCTATTAATGTGGTAAGTTTCTTGTGTTGAAGGAATCTCCAAGTAAGTTGATCATCTGTCTTACCTGAAAAAATAAAAACACATAAATAAAACACAATGATTACATATAAAAACAAAAAAACGCTAAAGTAATCTATTTATATTTCAGTTACTAACAATTACCCGAAGAAACCAAACCTATATGCATAAGTAGATTAAACACAGGTATAAAAGTATTTGATATATTTATAAAACTGCTTAATATAAGATCTGCATCTACCAATAAGCACAATTGTAATTGTTGAATGATTAGACAAAAGCTAAAACTTAATGTTGTTAATTTATAGAAATATATGAAAAGTTATAACAGATGGTCTAAACCTTGTACTCTAATGAACGATTGAATGCATTAAGGTTTATACACCTTGGTTACATGTCTAATCAGAATTAAAATCCATGTAGATAAGGCTACAAATAGCTCCAGTGAAATAGATCAGCAAAACCATAGAACCTCAAACTGATTTAATAAAAAAAAGTCCACAAAAAATTCTTACAAAACCTATCCCTGTACAAGAGATATACAAATTCTAAAACTTTGATAACAATTAATATGGTACAGTACATTGTTCCTTGTTGTGGTTTCATGTTCTTTTAATTTAATTTCAAGCTGAAACAGAGAAAGTAAGTTAGAGAGTAAAGACTTGTTCTGCACCTAATCAAATAAGGTAGTTTCATAGAATTAGCATCTGGAATGGATACTTGCAAGCTTGTAAGTCACCTAATTATATATTTAGAATACACATAATACATAAGAGTTTTTAAGCTTTTATGGCAATGCTTGTTATCATGTGAACTAATAAACATTAACAAATTTATACATATTATGCAAGTTCTAGCATTCGATACAAAGAATAGAGTGAAGTATGGTCTCGGATGTTGAAAATAAAACTTTCATGCCTCTAAATAGTAGACCGGATCATGAAAAGGATATCACATAAAATTACTAATAATCGATAAAATTATCTCAGACATGTATACAACAACTAAAATTCATCTTACGCTTAGCTATCTCCAAATCCACGCACACAAATAGAAATTAGACTCTAGTAAATTATGAGCAATAAATGTTAAAAAAAAAGGAAAAATTCTCAATCATGTTTTTTACTCATTCCATTGATTTTGAATCTGCAAATCAGTTTTGGATTACCAAATAAAACCAGATTAAAAGTTACCTTTGATGGAGTCCTAAAAGCAGATGCTGCCTGCTGAGATGGCGAATTATGAGATCAACTGAAACCGGAGAAACGAATAGGAGAATCAACTATTCCAAATCGATTTGCTTCTGATAGGGCCTTGAATGCCACTTTACAGTTCTTGAAAAAACATGGGGATGAGTGTCACACCCTCGCTTATAGCGGAAACACGAGTATACGACGGACGGGATCGTCATAACACTTGGTATAATACAGAGACATAATACGTGTAAAATCCTCGTGTCATGACGTCGACACAATGGTGACTTGTGTCGTGGTTAGTCAGTTTCACGACTATCATAGTCTTATTGATTCTAAATCCAAAATACACATAGTTCACAAATGAATACAAATGATATACATTACAGATGCAAAACTAATAAAATCCTGAGGGTCTCTGCTAAGGCATCAGCACTAGCTATCCTCTTTGATTATGTTCACCTGAAAAGATATGCTCAAAAATATCAACACATAATGTTAGTGAGTTCCGCAGGTTTAAATTTAAAACATTTGATGCTGTATAGAATTTGATATGGAATCATACTGCAAGCACAAACCACATAACATGTGTTTAAAGACAACCAAACCTAATGACGTTATGCATATAAATCTGACGGAATATATTCACCCTTGGCCGGATTGCTGGCAGCTGTGTTGGTAACTCGCAAGTTAACCAATCGTCGAAGGGTGGGGGTGTCAACCCAGTAGTACTACCAATACCTAACCGTTGGTTCCCAAACCCAGGAATTAATGGTTGTATGAGTGTTCCATAGAATAACACCATGTATGCATGCAAAACAGTATCACATTGATTCCAAGTATGAACATAGAATATACGATGTACAGCATTGAAAACGGGTGAGCATACTTTTCCCCCATTGATTGAAAACATTGAAAACTTGTATAAACATAAAAAGGGGCCACGAAACTCACATTGAATTGATGAAATGCACAAAAACTTCACAGAATAGCAATGCACGATCAAACACGATCAATACCTATGTAATAATTGTATTTAAGTATTTAATACGTATTCGATGCGAATAGATATATTTGATTGGATTTGGGTTGACGTACACGATTATATATATTTGATTTTGATTTTATACCTAATGATATTAGGATTTAAATTGAATTGTGGGATTGTGGATAACAATATATTTTCTTGTATTTTGATTTATTCAAAGATTTATACCATTTAAATATATTATGTATGTATTCTTTGTAATCGTTTAATAATAATTTATTAGTTAACGTATAAAAATATATCCTATCATTACATTTGTAAATAATTATGGAATTATATTATGTGTAATTTTCTATAATTTTTGTGAATTTTTTCGTAATTAAACACGACTTAGAGTCCATTTTTATAAAATGATTATTTATAATATTTATAATAATTACATAAGAAAAATAATTAAATAAGGTTTTTAAAGAAATAAATTTCCAGAAAATAATTAGATGATTTTAAAAATATTAGGATTTTATAAAAGGAGTTTTATATTTAATCTAATTTTCTTACCATTTATTTAAAAGAATCCATTTTATATACATTTGTTTTATTATTTTATAAAGGTTTAAATTTAAAGAAACATTACAGAAAATAAGGTTAATGATTTAAAAATAAGCGGAGTTTATAAAAATGATTTTTATAATTTTTAAGAAGTTTTTTTATAATTTTTAGAAGCTTAAAAAGGCTTCAAAAAATAATTGGGGGTGTCGGGTCTCGAACCCGAGACCTTCAGTTTGGGATGCAAGCACAGAACCAGTGATCCAAGGGCCGTGGCCGCGAGATAACTGGGTTCGATTTTCTTTTAAACACACTTAACCAATATCCCCCAAATTACTATGAACCCTAATTCGGTTTACCCAAAATTGAACCCTAATTCGAAGATAATAATCAAATTAATGTTGGGGCTTTTAATCCCCATGTAAAAACGAGTGTAATGATGTGTTTAATTACCCCGATTGATGATGAATTGGATGTGAATGGATTATGAACAAGCCGCGACCGAGGTTGAGTTCAAACAGTAAGCAATTGATGATGATAATCAAATTAAATTTGCAGGATCGTTCTAGAGTTGTTAACAAGAAAAGCCCTCTGTTAATTTGGGTTTAGAATGCTCAAAAGATGGGTTTCGACTACGTTGCGGGTTGCGAAGAGGATGAAGATTGATTCCTATAATTGTGTTCGTTTTATAGCAATTTGAACTCAGTGGATGTTCAGAAACGATAAAATGATCAAGAATATGCGTTTTCTTTTGTTTATTTTAGTGTTTAGTGCTCGTTGTAGTGCCGCACTTCGGCCGAAAATGAAAGGGATCAATTAGTGGTTCTAGAAGCTGTAATTTGAATGATTAAACGTGTTGATTAATTCGAATCTTGTTCACGAATGAATTGGAACTGGTTTCGGGGTTAAAATGGATGTTTGCTGTTGTTTTGGGGTCGCCGGATTGTTGGCCGGAATAGTGGCCGGCGACGGGGACGATGGGAGGGGGTTTGGGTTTAAAATGTTACACTTTAGCCCCCTGTGGTTTATATGGTTTGTTATTTTATGTTAAAGCTTTTTAAAACAAGTTTTAAAATTGACATTTTTCACCCTAAACTTTATATAATAAATCTATTTATTTTTACAATATATTTTTAATCTTTATAAATCTTTGAGATTTAGTTATTAAATATAATATATATAAAACTTTCAAGTTAACAATAATATTTATGAATCATAACTTTTTAAATTCAAGTTTACTAAACTTTTATAAATTGTAACAATATTATTATTATCATTATTGTTATTATTATTATTATTATTATTATTATTATTATTATTATTATCATTATTATTATTATTATTATTATTATTATTATTATTATTATTATTATTATTATTATTATTAGGGTTAGCACGTAACACATATATAATGAGATTCAATTCTAAACGAATTAATTACGCAGAGAGTTAACAATCTTATTGTTAATTAACGGACCTGTCGGTGACAGATGTCACAATGAGGGTTTTTGTAGAAAGGATGAATGGTTTTAAAATTTTATTTGCCCCAAATCCTTGCGATAAGAATCACGTTCTGGTCAATGAAACCTCAAATCAAGTGCATAAGAAACCGTAGAAAAGGAATGAGATCAAAATAAATCTAATTGCTATTCATGAACCGATATAGGGTTTTAAGAATTATAGAGTAAAAGTTGCATACTTTACTGATTTTATGAGTTTGAGAGGTTGATTGGAAGGTCTGGGTTTGGAGGAGAACTCTCGCTCAAAAGAGAAAGAAGAAGATTTTAGTGAAGGAGAAGAAAAGTCGCATGTTGAAAATGAAATCGACCAACAATGTTGAGAAACAATAATTGAAAAGGAACGAAGATAAGCAAGAAGATCATATTGAGAGGCGATGGACATTTTAGGGTTTTTTTGGTGAGTAATGGAGAAGAAGGAAAGGGGAAAGTAGGTAGGCATCTCCGATTATCCGGTGGGTCAAAGCAGGATCAAAAGATCCGCGTGTTGTACCATTCGGGCTAAGAACGGAAAGATGAGATAAGAAGTGGTGTAGAATGAGTACACGTGGCCTAAGAAATTTTTGGTTTATTAGAGTTAATAGATGTGACTATGTGTATAGTTTTTTCTTCCATTCCTTTTGGTCAATAATGAATTTTTAATTGACAGATGATTGTTCTTGATCTAAACTCATGTATTATACTCGATAGTATTTTTGGACGCATTCTCACGAGAGATAAATTAGCAAACGTCAAGCGCGAAAGGTGTGATTGTTTGTAAAATTTGATTCCACTTAAAGATTATATTAAAATTATGATGATCAGATCTTGATACTTTTAGACACTAAAGATATCATATATTAGCATGCTTTTTTAATTATAAAATAAAATAAAAATTTCTTTTATAATTTTTTCAACTCACAACAGAAATTTAACAAGTTTAGATTCACAACCTTTTACTAAGGTTACATTTTTAAAAAATTCATTAGTTTTTAGTATGGATGAATAGTTTATGGGATATGAATTGTATACAGATTTGTCATAGTAATTAATTAACGAGAAAATCATCAAAATAGACATTTAACCCATTGAAATCGTCAAAATAAACATCCACTTGTAGTCTTTGCCTCCACTAATCAACTTTAACAAGACCAACAAACCTTGCCATCTACGCACCCTACGGCTATGCCGCTGGCCATATGATTGCGATGATAGGTGGGTCCATAGGTAGAATCAATCTACTCATGCCACGTGTATGTCACCAGACTAAGCCATTGTCGTTCCAGGGTTGACAACTATGCTCATAGTTAAGAATATGCCACGTGTTATCATAGGCTAAGCCCTAGGGCTTTGAATGACTACGCTTTAGCCTACAATGACACTTAACTTAGCATGCTAATGTACACATGGCATGAGGAATTGGTTCTACCTGTGGACCACCTCCCTTTCCAATTAATGATTTTGTCGGCAATTGCCGGCTAATTAACCCTGGAAGCGTGCATCGCTATGTTTGATTGGTTTCTTTGGAAATGTTTAACAATGACTGATGGATGTTTATTTCGACAAATTTAGGGGTCAAGATAAGGATACCGGGATTTCATTTGGTCCTCACGTTCCCAGGTGAACTCTGGGCCACGTTTAGATTCCCAGCGGACTTTGACAATAGGTAATCGGCTACGTTTGAGTGGTTTGACTTCCCGATCCATAATTTCCACAGGTTTCTCAATAAAGTGCATAGATTCTTCAATCTGAACTTCGTCGAGTGGAATGTGGAGATTTTCATCGGCAAGACATTTCTTGAGATTTGAAACATGAAGCGTCGGATGTATATCGCTGAGCTCTTGGGGTAGTTCAAGCTTGTAGGCCACTTTTCCAATTCGCTCAAACACTTTGAATGGACCCACGTAACGAGGTGCTAGTTTGCCTTTCTTTCCAAAGCAACAGTTTAAGTCCAAGGGTATTTTTGTCTTTTTACATACACTTAACGGAAAAAATGGATGAGGGTTAGTGTCCTGGACTTAATTGTGACCGATTTTAAACCACAGTGGTTAAACCGGGCGTTTTTAAACTATTGGATGAAAATGGTTATAACCACCAAACCATAGGGATGAAAAGCGTAATTTACTCAAGATTATATTAAAATTATGATGATTAGATATTGATACTTTTAGACACTAAATATATCATATATTAGCATGCTTTCTTAATTCTAAAATAAAATCAAAAATTCTTTTATAATTTTTTCAACTTAAAACAGAAATTTAACAAGTTTAGATTCACAACCTTTTATTAAGGTTACATTTTTACGGATTCATCATTTTTTAGTACTGATGAATAGTTTATGGGATATGAATTATATACAGATTTGTCATAGTAATTAATTAACGAGAAAATCATCAAAATAGACATTTTAACGATTGAAATCGTCAAAATAAACATCCACTTGTAGTCTTTGCCTCCACTAATCAACTTTAACAAGACCAACAAACCTTGCCATCTACGCACCCTACGGCTATGCCATTGGCCATATGATTGCAATGAGAGGTGGGTCCATAGGCAGAATCAATCTACTCATGTCACGTGTATGTCAGCAGACTAATCCATCGTCGTTCCAGGGTTGACAACTATGCTCATAGTTAAGAATATGCCACGTGTTACCATAGGCTAAGCCCTAGGGCTTTGAACGACTACGTTTTAGCCTACAATGACATTTGGTACAACTTAGCATGCTAATGTACACATGGCATGAGGAATTGGTTCTACCTGTGGACCACCTCCCTTTCCAATTAATGATTTAGTCGGCAATTGCCGGCTTAACCCTAGAAGCGTGCATCGCTATGTTTGATTGGTTTCTTTGGAAATGTTTAACAATGACTGATGGATGTTTATTTCGACAAATTTAGGGGTCAAGATGTCCATATGATAGAATTTCATTATAACATCACATATTTGAACCCCTTAGAACATTCACGATTTCTTATCTTATCCATATAATTATATTAAAAATTATTATTTTCTCTCTATCATTTTCAATTAAATAATACTTATATATTTATCATTACTTTTTATCTCTCATTCACTCACAACCACTTTCAAAAATATTAAAAAAATTATATCGATTGAACAGTGATTATTCAGATATACCAATCAATAATAAAAACCATTCCATATAATATAAGAAACACACTCATATCTCTTTTAGAGATTACATTGTGAATGCTCATAGACGCTGAGTTCTCATTCCAAAAACTATATTATTTTCTTGATTGATTATTATGTTCCAGAATCAGCTTTTCAAGTCTAGTCATTTTATACACTTAATTAAGTGAATTTAACAAGCTTTATTTTCATACAGGTCAAATCCCGTGTATTACCCGCTTGACCTCAGAAGAAACATTCCATCAAAATCAGACATGGTTAATGTAGTTGGAAATCACCTGTCACCAACGACATCTTAAAACTTTAGTTTCTACTCCAAGAATGGTAGTTTGGTAAATACGATTTCACTTTAACATCCATCCCAGTCAGATAAGTTTAGTATTGTTTTCCTTAGCAAATCATTTTTAATATTGGCACATTCCTTTTTTTTTAAAAAACCCAATAATTAATTATTCGCTTTTGGTAATTTAATGGATAATAGCAATTATGGTATTGAATTTATGGTTTTTAATATAGACCGACCAAGACTTACCTGTTAAGAAAACCTAATGGTCTAAGTGAAGTATCATGTCAGCATTGTTCTCACTTTAAGTGGACTACAAAATTGCATATATTTAATACGTAGAATAACGTAACGTTTTCTACCAATTTAACCATAAATTTTGATTTGGGTTTACGTATTATCATCCAACTGTGAATAAAATTGACAAAGAAAAAAAAACTATAGCGGCTAATGAAATAAAGCATGAAAAGTGCATCAAAATGTAGTATTAGTAATAGTACCCCTTAATTACGATTTATTAAAATATTATAAGATTCCTGGGCAATGAATATTTCCTTTATTTATATAATTTTATTTCTATTTTTAATTGATTTATTGAACATTAATTTGTAATAATTGTTTTGATTATATATTAATTATTCATTAAATTTGTAATCTTATGATGACGAATAAGCATAAATCTGAAAAGGCGATTTATTTTGGTGATGGATTTTTGGATGGAAGCTTAAACTCGCCGAACTAAATCACCAGAATATCATGAGAACGTGTATTACATAATTGATACGATTATATATTAAAACCTTGCTAAACGCCAAACCAATCATCGGTTGCATCACCATTAAACACCAAAAGACAAAACCAGATTATATGAATGTCTTCCAACCCACTGCCAATTAGATGCAAATGCAATCCCCACTTTTCCTTTACAAACCGGACCATTAATGTTGCTGCCATTTGCCTTCAATTAAGCAATTTATAAATTTTAATGTTTTCCTTTTTGAACGGCAAAATATAACTTTTTGAAGTTGTCAAAATGTTTTATTTTATTCTTCTATCGATGAACTAACATGCTATTAAATTTTTCTTTAACTTTATGCCATTTAATCGTAATCGACCTTAAACTCTCAACCACATGGTACAGACACCATTTCAACAACTTGGTATCATTACAATTTATGCCTTATGGAAATTGATATTTTATCTTTCAAAAGGTATATGACATAATGATTACGTGGTGTACAGAAAAAATATTTCTCTCCGAGTGAGTAAGGGTTTAAGTTTGAAGGAGGTGGGTGGAGGAGGGTGTTGTTAGGGAAGGCAAACGTGGCTCGGGGTATCACTAGGGAACATCAACTCACATAGGCGGTATAGTGACATGTGACTTGATCAAGCCGTGCATACCACATGAATCTGTTGTAGATGTACAACTCGCCCAACTTAATGTACAATGCAAAAGTTTAGGGATGAGATGGATGAGAAATACGAATATTCTATAATGATATGAGAAAAATAATGTGATGATGTGAAAGTAAGAAATTATCAGAGAACACACCCACTTTCCTCATAGTAAACAGATATTCAGATGTAGAAGTAAGTTTAAAGTGTACGTAAGTTAATTATTTTTGAGAAGCAAATTAATATTTTCTTTTCAAATGACAAACTCATAGACCAACTAAATTACTCATAAATCCATACTATTTACTCGTAATAAAACTTGAACCGGCGACAATGGAAACCACATAAATTCAATTTTGTTTGTAACTTGTTATGATGTCATGTAATACGCTTGGAAGAAAGAGTAAATGTATACACACTTGGAATAAATAGAAAGTGTGCGATTTTGTTGTCTCAAAAGGAAACTTTTGACAGCGTAAGACACATCTTGTCCGGTAAAAATGCAACTTCGAGGAGAGACATAAATGCAAAACATATATTATAATATAATAATACATGTTAAATTATTAATTATTAATAAAACTATTATAAAGATAGGGTCCTAATAAAGAGGCACCCACTTTTTTAAATCGACACCCCCTATACGCCGCGTATGGATCCATACGCGGCCCATACCCGGCGTATAGGGTACGACCATCAATGCGACATTAATGACTGACAACCGACGTCACATCACTTCACCTATACGGGGCGTATAGGTCCATACGCCACGTATAGGTCAGTATCGATTTAAAAAAGAATATAAGCTATACGCCGCGTATGGTTCCATACGCAGCGTATAGATCCTCAGCCTACTATATCTTTCAAATTTTCTATTTTTTACACACACTTCAAAAAAAAACACTCTCGTATAGCACTATACTCCACGTATTGATCTTCGATTTTTCAACATCCAGGTACGTATTATTGTTCATACATCATTATTATGTTAATCGTTCATTGATTTAAACGTTAAAGTAGTGTTTTATGCCCCAAAATGCGTGATTTAAAAACTAGATTAAAGAACTATACGCCGGTACAGCCCCGCGTATAGGGCTATACGCAGCGTATAGTTCTTTGGTTGGGGACGAAGACACATTGGTGTGTACCCTATACGCGGCGTATAGATGTATACGCGGCGTATAGGGTATCGCAATACGCGACTTGGGGGCCATACGTGGGTCCCCTATACGCTGCGTATAATCCTATACGCGGCGTATAGGGTCGGATTCGACCTATACGTTGCCCTGTGACCCATACGCTGCTCCCTATACGCGGCGTATAGCCCTATACGCGGCGTATAGGGTAAATATATGTATACGTATACATATATATGTATACATATATACGTATACCTATATACGTATACATATATATGTATATACGCATATACATATACATATACATATACATATACATATACATATACATATACATATACATATACATATACATATACATATACATATACATATACCTATACATATACATATACATATACATATACATATATATGTATATACACATATACATATACATATATGTATATGTACATATATACATATAACATGTATACGTATACGTATACGTATAAGTATACGTATACGTATACGTATACGTATACGTATACGTATACGTATACGTATACGTATACGTATACGTATACGTATACGTATACGTATACATATACATATACATATATATATATGTATATGTGTATGTGTATATATATATATAGATACGTATACGTTGTTTTTGACCTATTTGTTCACCTGTGCAGACATGTCTTCCGATTCTGAGATCGAGGCTGACGTTGTTGACCATATTGCCGAGCATCCTTGGCTGCAGTTTGATGCCGGTTCCGTTGAGCACGCTAAGTGCTCAAAATTTATTCGGATGAAGATCGGTCATCAAAAGGCCGTAGATTGGGAGGTGATGGCTGAGTTGGGAGAGCGCGATCGTCTTGCTGCTATTATCGGAGACGATACGCCGTGGAGACGTCTTTTTGAGATCGCATTCTTACCGTCCCACCGTGAGCTGGTAGTGGAGTTTTTATCCACATTTACATATATTCGTCCAGATGAGATGGTGGAGGACGATGAGCGATCGGAGATATCTTTTACGCTTTGTGGACATGCACATCAGATGTCCATTGAGCAGTTTGCAGTTGTCTCTGGGCTTTATTATGAGCCGGAGACTGTTACCCCTCTGTTCACTGAGGGTATTACTGAGATGGAGGAGGGCACATTGAGAGAGTGGTGGCCTGAGATTGCCGGAGGTCCGTTTCAGAGGACTAAGGGCAGGGTCACCGGCATTCGAGATCCTCTCATCCGTTATCTGCATCGGATGATCGCCACGTCCATCACGGGACGTGGCAAGAGTCGGGAGTGGTGTACCATTCCCGACTTATTTTACTTATACTGTTTGATTACGGGGACCAGGTGTAACCTGGCGAGGTGTTTGGCGGAGTATTTTGCTTCGTATTATCATCGGCAGGAGCGAGGAGCGGTGTACGGCGGCGCGTACATCACGTTGATTGCCCGATCTTTAGGTTATCTTCCTCGGCATCTTGGTGACGTGTCTCCGCCGATCGAGCCGGTGAGATTAGATCGTCGTACGCTATTCGGCATGCGTATTATACGCCAGTTTCCGGTTGGCATACGATTCTCTCTTCGACCCGGGGAGATCTGGCAGCCGGCACCAGTTCAGCAGCTCGGCCCCGTCGATCCACTGCAGCAGCACGGGCAGCCGCATGATCAGCCACCACCCGACGAGCAGCCACATGATCAGCCGCCTCCTCAGCCACATCAGCCGCCTCCTCAGCCTCAGATCCCACGACATATTTATAGAGAGGTGAGGCTGCCTGCACGTGTGGAGACATTGTTGCAGGATATGTCTAGGAGCTTACGGCAGCAGAGTCGACGGCTCGATCGCGTTGAGGATCTGATGGAGTGGCAGGTTCAGTCAGAGATGGCGCGGCGTTCTGGTACTGATCCTCCGCCGTTGCCACCGCCTCGAGATTACCCTGACTCCCCGTAGTTTTGTATTGTAATTTTTATTTTGTTATGTAATTTAAAAACTTTGTAAATATATTATCAGTTTATGTTCATCTTTTATGTTTATTATCAGTTTATGTTTATCTTTGTAAATATATACAGACATACAGACATACATACATACATACATACAGACATACATACATACATACATACATACATACATACATACATACATACATACATACATACATACATACATACATACATACATACAGACATACAGACATACAGACATACAGACATACATACATACATACATACATACATACAGACATACATACATACATACATACATACATACATACATACATACATACATACATACATACATACATACATACATACATACATACATACATAGATACATACAGACATACAGACATACAGACATACATACATACATACATACATACATACATACATACATACATACATACATACATACATACATACATACATACAGACAGACAGACATACATACATACATACATACATACATACATACAGACATACAGACAGACATACATACATACAGACAGACATACATACATACATACATACAGACAGACAGACAGACATACATACATACATACATACAGACAGACAGACAGACATACATACATACAGACATACATACATACATACATACAGACAGACAGACAGACATACATACATACATACAGACAGACATACATACATACATACATACATACACAAATACATACATACATACATACATACATACATACATACATACATACATACATACATACATACATACATACATACATACATACATACATACATACATACAGACATACATACATACATACATACATACATACATACATACATACATACATACAGACAGACAGACAGACAGACATACATACATACATACATACATACATACATACATACATACAGACAGACAGACAGACATACATACATACATACAGACAGACATACATACATACATACATACACAAATACATACATACATACATACATACTATACGCCGCGTATAGACCTATACGCGGCGTATAGCTCCTCCACTACAGCCCTCTTGCGACCACGTACAGTGCTCTTGCGACCAATTATTTTGTACTATACGTGGCGTATTGCCCCATACGCCACGTATAGTACAAAATAATTGGTGCTCATGCGACCACTACAGTCCTCTTGCGACCAATTATTTTGCACTATACGTGGCGTATGGATCCATACGCCACGTATAGTACAAAATAATTGGTGGTGTCAGATGTACTTTTTGTACCATGTACGATTACATGGTACATACGCTGCGTATAGGATACTATACGTGGAAGAGGTGGCAAGCCTATACGTAGCGTATAGGCCCATACGCTGCGTATAGGATCCTATACGTGGCGTATGGACCCATACGCCACGTATAAATTATTTCGATATGACATGACCCAAGATTCGTTTTCACCTATATAACAACGATTTCGATAACACTTTCGATATGCTTTCGATTTCTGTAAATCCCAAACGTATTTCTCTCTCAAAATATCACACTTTTTATTCGTTCGGTATGTCGTTTTGGGACGGTAACTATTTGTTTGGTGAATATTCAAATGAATATTCAAATGAATATTCGTTCGTGGTGGATAGTAATCAAGATGATGCGTACGTTCAATCTGCTTACGAGACAGGACTGCCAGATTTAAACCAATCGTATGTTCCCGATGATGAAGTTGAGTTTTGCCGAGAGTCAACTTACGACACGCAACAAAATAATATACTCTCGAGTGATGAAAAACAAACGACAAAATTATCGTTTGAAACATCTCAAAATTTTTTATCTCTCGATGAGCTAGTCTGTTGGGCTGTTAATAGAGGACGTGATAATGGTTACGTTATTATTACACGAAGATCAAAGAAAAAAGAAGGTCAGGTCGTAAAGGTATGGCTTATCTGTGATCGTGCGGGCGAACACAAAAGTAAAGCGACAGTTAGACGATCTGGTAGCAAAAAAATCGGATGTCCTTTTAAATTGGTAGGGATATACGACAACAAACGTCGTTCGTGGAAATTAGAGGTGCGAAGTGACGAACATAACCATGATCCTGCTCAACATATGGAGGGGCATCCTTTTGTAAGAAGGTTTTCTCAAAACGAATACAATTTGGTGGAGCAGCTTACTGATCAGAACATGGAGCCTCGTAGCATCTTATCAGCTATTAAAAAGCAAAATCCTAATAACGCATCAATAACCAGAGACGTATACAACGCTCAATATAAGATAAGAAGTGAAAGAAAAGTCGGTGAAACACCAATGCAAGTCTTAGAAAACCTTTTATCTATTAAAAGGTACGTTTATTACACCCGAGGTTTTTTTTTTCAATAGACTTAATTAAAATGAAGCCTAACTTGTATTTGTATCCTCACTTAACAACATCAATTTTCCTTCCTTTTTCAATTAAAAGGTATGTTTATTACACCCGAGAAGATCCCGATACTAATGTCGTAGAAGATATATTTTTTTGTCATCCTAAATCATACGACACTTGGCGTGCATTTCCGCACATGCTGATGATAGACGCTACATATAAAACAAACATGTACAAGCTTCCGTTTGTTCAGATTGTTGGTGTGACCTCCACACACAAGACATTTTGTGTTGCTCATGCGTTTATTAGCAAAGAACGGGAAGATAATTTTGAATGGGTGCTTAATAGATTGAAAGATACGTTAAGCAAGTGTATGGAGCCGCGCGTCATAATAACAGACAGAGATCTCGCTTTAATGAACGCATGTGTTAAAGTGTTTCCGAATGCTTCAAAGTGTTTATGCAGGTGGCATATTGATGAAAATATCGCGAAACACTGTAAAGCAAGTTTTACGAAAGATGACTGGAGAAAGTTTAAATATGCATGGGCACGTTTGTGTGAGTCTCCCACGGCGGAGATTTACGAGTATAACTATAACCTTCTTTACGAACGATTAGTTGAAGCGAATCGAGAAAGTAAGTTTTTATTATATTTTAATTATGTTTTATTATATTTTCAATATATAATTTAAGCGTGATTTATTATATTTTCAGAGGTATTGTCATATATAAACAGAAACTGGTTAGAGAGTTACAAAGAAATGTTTGTATCAGCCTGGACTAACTTGAACCGCAATTTTGGCCAACGCACAACAAATAGGGTGGAGAGTCAACATGCAAATTTAAAAAGATATCTTAAATCAACAAATAGCTCACTGGATAGACTTGTGGAGTTTGTAGATCAATTGGTGAACGCACAAGAGGTAAATTTAAAAGAAAGCTTTGAGACAAGCAAAATTAAAACCATGAATCATCATAAACTTCCGCTATTTGATTACTTAAGAGGCAAGGTTTCACACATAGCTCTTGATTTATTAGTTGCCGAAAACACTAAATTGCATGTGATGCGCTCTGCAAATGCAACATGTGGTTGTCATCTTTTCACTAGTTGTGGCTTGCCTTGTGCTTGTCGGCTGGAAAAATATGAACATTCTGGTAATAGTCGCTCCATCATTATCATTTTTCTATTAAAGTGACAAATTATGTATTAATTTATACTTTATAATGCAGGCACTAAAATTCCAATAGATGCAATTGACGTATTTTGGACGAAGCTTGATAACATTAAGCCATCATATACGGTGGATGAAAAGTTGATGTTGAAGAAGAAATGGAACGGGTGAAACAACAAATAATGACACAACCCGCAGCTGTAAAATTTAGTTTGGTGGAAAAAATAAAAAAAATTGTGTATCCATGGAAAAGTAACAAAAAAGCGCCTGTTGTTCAAACAGATATTCGCGGTCGTCCAACGTTAAAGGTTCAACAACAAAAGTACGACACTCAACAAAGTACGTGCGACATGCCGAGACATAGCTCGTTTATTGCGTCTCACATTTCCGGAAGAACAAGTTCAGCTGTAAAGCCCCAGAAGCCTGCCATGCAACGTAGTCGTTCAACCTCATCTAAAGTATCACGGGGTACTAATGAGTTTTCTTCGATTGTCGGAGATAACCAATTAAACAATATAAACAGGTTAAAAAATTGGATTCCGTCAATCTTTCATCAGTATATTTCACGTATACGAGATGTCCGACCCGATGGGAATTGTGGTTTTCGATCAATAGCTTTAGGCTTAGGGTTTGACGAAAATAAGTGGATGTATGTGCGGACACAGCTTTTAGAAGAGTTGGACAGACATGAATTGGAGTACAGAGAAGTTTTCGATACTTTGTACCCCGGACAGTATAACGAATTACGTCACACCATCGATTGGCAAAGTGTGGAACCTGCACCAGAAGAACATTGGATGATAATGCCGTATACGGGATTAGTGGTTGCTCAAAAGTTTGGGGTTATTCTTCATTTACTAAGCAATAATGGCTGTCAAACATTTTTCCCATTATGGGCTGATCCGAAAACTGTCATGCCTCATCATGTCGTGTCGATTGTTCATGTCAACAACAATCATTTCGTCCACGTTAAGTTAGAAGGAGATTATCCGATGCCAACATTAAGTAATCTTTGGATTCTTAACCGAAGCGTACGTGCTGCAGAATGGGAGATTATGTATAGGATTCGTATCTCGGAATACAACGCAATAATAGAGAATAACCGAGAACCCCCGGCTTATATAAATTTATTTTAATTTATAATTTGTAATATGCGAATTATATATTTTAATTTTAATTTTATTATTGTATCCATATTGTATATATTAAAATAAAACTCAAAAATTAAAAAAAATAAATATATAAGCTATACGCCGCGTATGGTTCCATACGCGGCGTATAGCTCTTCCACGTATGGGTCATAAGTCACGTATGGGTATAAAATGTCAAACCCTATACGCCACGTATGGTCCCATACGCTGAGTATAGGGTATAAAACGTCAAATCAACAACATACCCTATACGCCGCGTATGGACCCATACGCGCCGTATAGGGTATAAAACGTTAAATCAACAATGTACCCTATACGCCGCGTATGGACCCATACGTGACGTATAGGGAACAGGGGTGTTGATTTAAAATTAAGGGGTGTTTAAATAAAGGGACCCTAAAGATATGAATCTTGTAAAGATTGAATTATTATAAGATAAAAAGAAGAAAGAGAAAAGGGTGAGCGTGCGGACACGACATTAGTACATTACACAAAGAGTTTGCACGTTATAAAACGGCCTTTGGTCGGTTGGTTACTCCCCCCTTTATTAATCCCTTTGAACCCAATACACTCTTCGTTTACCATTTATCACTTCTTCTTCTTCATCTCATTACTCTTTCTCTCTATATCTCAATCTAACGATGAGAACTTTATGCCCAAATCTAGACAACGAAGACGGTCTCGACACCGTCCTCGAGGTCCCGATACCGGAGGAAAGCTTCGATGACACCAAGATTAATCACCACATCACCTCTTGGCAGACCATGAAGTCTTGGATGAAACCTCATTCAATTGATCAAAGAAGACAATTTTCCGACTTCGGTGGCCCGAATGCTGAAATTCAGCTGTTGCTTGGAGTCGTTGGAGCTCCTCTTGTACCTGTTCCGATATTTTCCCATAATAACACCGTCAATTCAATTATTCAAGATCATCCCATCGTAAGTCCAGTTTCATGATCAATTGATTCAATTGGATGAATCCTGAATGAATCTAGAATGTTGGGTTATAGTTTTGTTGAGTTTTTGTTGGTGTTGATTATGTAGGAGTCTTCAATGGCTAAATACATCGTGCAGCAGTATATAGCAGCGGCGGGAGGGGAAAAGGCTTTGAATTTGGTTGATAGCATGTATGCTGTAGGGAAGGTGAAGATGGTGGCGTCGGAATTTAACGCCGGTGACGGAGTAACCATGAACTGCGGTGGCGTTAAGGCGGTGAAGGCCAAGAGCGTGAAGAACTGTGGTGGTGAGATGGGTGGGTTCGTGTTATGGCAAAAAAGGCCAGACCTTTGGTCTTTAGAACTGGTGGTTTCCGGTCACAAGATCACCGCCGGCAGCGACGGGAAGGTGGCGTGGCGGCAGACACCGTGGCACCATTCTCATGCGTCTCGAGGCCCGCCTAGACCCCTTCGCCGTTCCTTACAGGTACCGATTTGATCGGTTTAATAATCTTAAATTTACATCATTTGTTTACAGCAAAATATTGTTCCTAAATTTACGTCATTTGTTCATAATATGATTATTAACGTTCGAAGACTTGATACCATTGGGCTAGATGCCCTTGGATACCAAATTGATTTTACTTTTGACTTTTATAAGTAAAGAAAACTACAAAGTCTTCGACACCCAATTTTTGAGTCTAAATGTCTAAAACGTGGGTCCATTGTCATCAACCTACCATAATTTTGAGTGGAGCACGTCTTCGTATTTCTTAAGTGCTAATTGTTTGAATATTTTGTTTAGCTAAAGTCAATCAAAGATTAAAAGTCAAATCTTTATATGACAGGGTCTTGATCCAAAGTCAACAGCTAATTTGTTCACAAATTCAATTTGTATTGGAGAGAAGACCATCAATGGAGAAGACTGCTTTGTGTTGAAGCTAGAACCAGAGCTTCAAACTTTAAAGCTAAGAAGCAGTAACAATGTGGAGATAATGAAGCACACAATTTGGGGGTATTTTAGTCAAAAGACAGGTGTTTTGTACCAGCTTAAAGACTCACATCTAATTAGAATAAACACCCCTGGAAGTGATAGTGTGTTTTGGGAGACAACCATGGAGTCACTGATCCAAGATTACCGGACCATTGACGGGTTAACATCGCGCACGGTGGTCAAACAGTCGTCTCGTTGTTTAGATTCGGGGAGGACTCGGAAGGCCATTCACAAACAAGAATGGAGGAGGTTTGGACAATTGAGGAAGTGGATTTTAACATAAAAGGTCTTTCGATGGACTGTTTTCTGCCACCAAGCGACTTGAAAAAAGAGGATGATCAACCAATTGTTCGGACCAAGAGCGGCGACAAGTTCACCGGAAGTGCTAGGTTAGCCTCCAAGAGTCGAGGAAATTCTTCAAGATTTGGTGTTCCTAAGATTGTGGCGATCGATTCTAACAGTTTTGGGGATTTGTGACAAAATGTTTTTTATTTTCGTATCATATAATGTTATGTATATATAACGTTGTACAAGTTGTATAATATATATTATATATAGATAGTGAATTGTTTGAGCTATTATGCGCTCTTTGACGAGATCATATACCGTTGTTGGTAGAACTTTTCCATTATTACAAATTGTTTATTAAAAATATAATGTTTATCCTTTGTGAACTTTAAGGTTGGGCTTAAACCTTAAATTTTAGTTTTCGATTACTCTACAGTCCAATGGGCCTTCTTCCGCAGGCCGTATAGTAGGGTGAAATGAAGATAAGATTCCAGATATTATACTGCCCAATTACAAGGAAAAATAAAGACATTAGATAATAGACAATTCGACATCACCTAAAGAAAATACACACACCCATTACCCATACGTGAATAGGTGGCTAAAGCTCCTATAATGTAATAATGAATTATTAAGATTACTAGCAAAATAACAAACAAGATAACAATTAAATATGCATACTTGGTATTGTGTTGTAACTATTTTTGTTCATGGGATTCATGATTTATAAACCAAACCAGAGATAACTACTAGTCAGATATAGATTTATTTTTGATGCCATATCTTAGTGTAATATCATGTTTAATATCCGGTCTCACATCTATTGGGTCTTTGTAATACGTATGAATTGAAACCAGTCTAGTCATACTTATTTTGATCATTTCGATTTAAACCGACCTTTACCAATCGGGTATGTGTGTAACTTTAAGGTGGTACCAATAAAAAAGTAATGTTTAAAAGTTTTTAATTTTTTAAATATCTATTTAAAATCTCATTTCTAATTGTTTGATATTCAGTAATTGACATTTTAGTTAAATAAGTCTGCATATTTTATTAAAATCACATATCCACAACAAAAACATGTAATATTTTCATATTTTGTTTAAGAATATATATAATTTTGTTTTTCCTACTATCTACTATGTCATTTGGTTATTAGTTTTGACCGGTCCAACGAGCGGATCGATAAAACGTCCGGTACACTATACAATCGGGATCGGGTTTTAAACACATTGCTCCAACATGTATTAAATATATCTGTTTATAATATTACATAAATCAAACTTTCAATAAGAATTAAAATAATTTGACTAAAGGGCAATACTGTTATTTCAATATCCCCAATCCACAGCCTTAATCCTGCAACTTGTGCAAATCACACTGGGGAGAAAGACTCGAAGAGTAAAGATATTTCTAAATTTAGGAACGTATATTCCCAAGTCTCCACCAACAACCATAACAGGATAACGTTTCTTCAACCTCCCAATTCAATTCAATTCATCATCACCACCACCACCACCACCACCACCACCACCACCACCACCACCATGCTCTCATTCACTCTCAATCCTTCAAGAACCACCTCCAGCATCCTCCACTCACCATTCCTCTCATCCCCCCTCCCTCTCAACTCCCACCGCACCACCACCACCAAACTCCACCGGAAACTCATCTCCGCCGCCATCATCCCCTCATCAAACCCCCAACCACCGCCGGGAAAACTCTACCAACCCTTCCGACCACCACCGTCGCAATCCCCAATTCCCCCCCAATTCCGAGACCTCGACACCACCGCACGCCTCGATGTCCTCGCCAATCGCCTCGGGTTGTGGTACGAGTACGCCCCTCTCATCCCACCACTCTTTCAAGAAGGGTTCGACCCATCGATGCTAGAAGAAATCACCGGTATCGCCGGAGCTGAGCAGAATCGGCTGGTGGTCGGAGCCCAAGTCAGAGATTCGTTGGTTCAATCGGGTGTTGATGATGAAACCCTTGCGTTTTACGACAACGATGGTGCGGGATTGCTGTACGAGATTCGGTTGTTGAATGCGAGCCAACGTGCTGCTGCTGCGAGATACATGGTGGAGAATAAGTTCGAAACAGATGATGCCAATGAACTTGCTAGAGCTATTAAAGATTTCCCTCGTCGGAAGGCGATCGTGGGTGGGATTGCTTCGATTACACACTTCCGGCGGATTGTTTAGCGTTTATGTACTACCGACAAGCGCTTGAGAATCGTGATTCGGAGGTTAGAACATCGGCATTGGAGAAAGCTTTATCGGTGGCTGTTTCCGATGGGGCGAAATCATGGATCACGAAGGAATTAGATGGAAACGATGAGGATGCTGAAGGCGGAAGAGACGGTGGCGTTGCTGACGGCGTTAAAGTTCCGGTAGTGAGGTTGAATCTTGGTGAGATTGCAGAGGCGACGGTGGTGGCGGTTTTGCCGGTGTGTGGGACGGATGACAGGGGTAAAGAGGTGGAGGAGGCACCGTGGGAGCAGGGTGTAAAGGGGGATTTGGGGTGGTGGAGGCGGAGAAGGGGTGGCGGAGATGGGTGGTGCTGCCGGCGTGGGAGCCGGTGGTGAGGGTGGAGAGGGGCGGCGTTGCGGTGGCGTTTGCGGATGCTAGGGCGTTGCCATGGAGGGTGAACCGGTGGTATAAGGAGGAGGCGATACTGGTGTGGCGGATAGAGGGCGGAGAGAGGTGGTTGCGGATGATGGGTTTTATTTGGTGTTGATTGAAGATGAGTTGAAGGTTGAAAGGGGTCGGACGTTGAAGGACAAGGGTCGAAAGGAGAGTCTTGGGAGTGTGGTGATAGTCGTTAGACCACCGAGAGATGATAGTGAGAATGAATTGGCGGAAGAGGATTGGGAGTAAAAGTTTTGATCTTTGTGTTTATGTTTATGTTGTCATGACTTATAATTTATTCTTTGTATTTGAAAAGGTTTTAAGCGGGGAGCGATTAGCAATAATGAAAACCTTTCTAGTTTTAAATCAAATGATTTTATGTTAGTTTGATAAAGTTGTTGGATTAATGTTTTACGGTTTGTTGCTTTGCCTATATTGTTAAAGTTTTACTCTTTTATGACTAGAAACGTAGGATCTTATAATCCCGGGGTTTGGAGAGTCCTTATGATCCGATGATATTGTTAGTCTTGTTGTGGAATGATGAGTGTGACTCAACTTTTGTATGAGACTAATCGTTTGTATTAAAAATGTATATAGCAAGTAATGTGATTTGTTGTAAAAGCATACCAAATAGCTGATGTCGTGTTCATGTGGTCAATAAGAGCAAGTAATGCTTTGTGCCATGTTTGTGCCTTGAATTCTCTCAGCAATTGAGTTGATTGCGGTAGTCAGGAAGTTGATGGTGCTTAAACGATGTGTATACGTGTTTCATGCTATCATAATCACATCACTTGTTTTCCCCTCTTGATGTCTATGTCTAAACCATTATAATAATGTTCTTGTTATTTGTTGATTACTATTGTTGGCTTAATTATGAGAATGGAGATACTAATGAGCAATTCGTGCCATAGGTTCGACTAAGGGCTTTTGTTAACACACTTATTCATGTTAGGTATTAAGTTCCATACTAAAGTCAAGAAGCATGATACAAACCATATAAATCTGGTTAGGGATATATTCGAGCCATGTTAATCCGGTCATATATTATATTTTTAAACCATAAGCCAAGGGTTACTATGGTTTTGGCTCACATGAGTCTAGTTACAGATTATAATTGTTGACCATATAGGTTTGGTTTTTAGTTATAGTTACGCAACGTAATGCTTATTCCTATCACATTTATATTTATACGTCACCAATCTACTTCAGTGGCTAGTTTGTTTACAAATTTAGATTGTATACGAAAGAGAAACATGAACATAAAGTTTTTTTGTTAAAGCTTAATCAGAGTTTCAACTCTAACAAAACGTAAAAAACTCACAAATGCATATAAAAACATAAATTGTAAAAGTATTATATTGCATACCAACTAGTATTTGTAAATTATTACTCTTTGTAACACATAAATAGTGAAGAAAAAAAGATATATAATGAACCAAGAAAAACATATTACGTTGTTCATGAATCCACCAATCAACTTTTACATGGCCCAAGCCCGCAAGTCCATGGACTATTTAAGTGAATAAAATATGTATTTAAAGTTGGGCTAAACAGATTCAAGCAGCCCAACGGGTCTAATCAACAAGCCCATATTAACAACAACAAAAAAAACGAAAAGAATATCCAGAAACCTTTCCCATTGATTCATCTAGACCCTTCAAGACACTATCTAAAAGCAGATATATAAACCACCATCACCGTTCAATCAGACCACAGGATTAAACATTCCGATCAGCAATCGTCAATCTCACTTGGTATTCAGCTACTAACGATCTTCAAACATGTCAATCATCCCAGTTTCTTCGGTCGCCGACGAACAAACGTCTACGATCCCTTCTCCCTCGACGTTTGGGACCCTTTTGAAGGCTTCCCCTTCAACAACAACAACAACAACTTTCGTTCACTCTCCGATCAACTCCGATCATCGGAAACCTCATCGTTCGTCAACACTAACATCGATTGGAAGGAGACCGCAGATGCTCACGTCTTCAAGGCCGACGTACCAGGGCTGAAGAAGGAGGAAGTGAAGGTTGAAGTTGAGGACGATCGAGTGTTGCAGATCAGCGGTGAGCGGAACAAGGAGAGTGAGGAGAAAGGTGACACGTGGCACCGTGTGGAGAGGAGCAGTGGAAGGTTTGTACGGAGGTTTAGGTTGCCGAGAATGCGAAGGTGGATCAGGTGAAGGCGGCGATGGAGAACGGTGTGCTTACGGTTACTGTGCCGAAAGCTGAAGTGAAGAAGCCTGATGTGAAGTCGATTCAGATCTCTGGTTGAATTTGATCGGTAATACCTCTTGATATCATATGATCATATCAAATCATCAAGTCTAGTAGTTAAATAATGTATCTGGTTGAAGTGCTTTGATGTGTCTTCAATAATGGCTTGATTTCGTTGGATGTGACTCTGTGTTTGCTGTAAATGTTTGGTTAATATGGAGATGAATTCCTGAATAATCTAATTACTAGTGTTTAACTTTTTGTGTCTAAATTGTTTACGGTCTGATTATGAGCTTTAGATATAACTCTGATGTTTGGTGTCTGATATCTAAGAGGTAAGAGGATTGTTTTGCTATGTGAATGAAGTTTGTATTAGCCAAGGGATCATTGATTAGCCAAACGAGTGTTGGTGTTGCTAAGATATTTATGGTAAATGATACAGGTCAAAGTTTATTTGGATTGTTTAGAGAGAATGATTTAGATTATTAGATTATTATTTTCTAAGAGGCAATTTACGATGATAAAGTGCAGCAGAGCTGAGGTTGGTCCAGGGGTGTTGTTTAATCTGAACTGATAAATTAAAAATTAATAAATGAACCAACACTGGCAATATCAAATAAAATAAAACCATATAGACTACCCTGCAAAATCAAATTAGTTTTATGAAATACTCAAGTCATTCAACCTTAATAGTTTGAAACCTAACATGTGAATCCATAATAACCTAACTTTGTAAATCAAATTTGATTGCTAATATGTATGGGTGGCAAATTAACAGGTTAGATTGGGTTGGTCGCTGGAAAAAATGAGTTTGGTTAGGATGAACTGATGAAGGAAAAAAGTTAGGATGGGTGCGAGTAATCTTTGCTTAAAATTATGTATGTAACCAGGGCGTCTCTAAACTATAAAACCGTTGTAGGCCCTCAAAATTTAAGGGTGTTTTTGTTTAAAATAAAATATATATTTTTAGAGGTAAATGAGAAGGATCACAAAATTATCGAATGATAACAAAATTATCGAAGGTTGATCATGTCAACTTACAAAAATTGGTTTATCGAGGTTGACGAAACTTGTTTACGAAAAGTTTATGATTGTTTAATGTTGACGGTTCTTTTAAGTTTATCGATTCTATATTTCTTTTCCAATTAAACATTTGATCTACTAACTTAAACTTTAATATGTAATTGGTTTTTTGCTTATATAATCTATTATTGTCTGTTTTGATTTTAATCTACATCCAGCAATTAATTTTTCTCTACTTTAGTTGATTGTTACATGATTATCATTTAATATGTTCATTTTTTAGTTGATGATGTTTAAGTTAAGTTGTTTTCTGTTTTAAATTGTTTTTTACCATACTATAAACAAATTTGTTTATGTTGCCGGTTTGTGGTAAATGTTGCCTCAAAAAAAAATTTCTCATTATGCCTCCGGCCCTGTATGTAATATCACTTTAACACATTAAAAGGTACCGTTCTGTAGGAAATACAAACCTTCTATAAACCACATGCACCAAATCCTCAGGGACAAATCCAGAGGCATACTACCTTAGAATGTTGTTGGTCCTTCATATTTTCCTATATGTTTATAAAGCAATGTAAAGTAGCAGTTGGGTTTGTTGGGTTTTATGTTTGGCCACATATTTTTACTGCATTTTGCATTTTGTCCCTCTCATTGTCATATAAGAAAAAAGGGTTTCTCCCCATTGTTCTCCGTATGTTTTTCTGATTGGGATTTTTAGGGTTTTGTGGTGGTGGCCGCCCGTTTGCCAAAGACGATGATCGCGAGGCGGTGGCAGCGACGGTAACAGTTATCTTGCATGTCTTTATAGCCGGTGGTGGTTGTGGTGGTGGATCTGTTGCCGCTTCGCCTCCCCTCTGTGGTTGAGGTGGAGCAGGCAGCGGTTGCCCATGGCTCAACCAGCGTACCATGTCACCGTCGTCGTCGGTGTTGTAATTTTATGGAACCTCGTGGTTCGTGGGTTGAGATCGGACTAGATCGGGATTGTTGTCTCTGGTTCGCCGCCTTCCTCCTAATCAGGTTGATGTTCATCATCCGGTGGTGGGGCTACTGTTTTAGGAGAGCTTTCGGTGGAGCTCCGCCAGAGAGTGGCCGTCGTTTCTCTTAAGGGTTTTCAGGTCCGGTGGTGTCTCCGTCAGAAATGTTGCCTCCTGGCTGTTGTTCTCTGGTGAGTGCATGTCGTACTTTCCCCATTTTTGTTTTATTTGTCCCTAATTGTTGTCGTTGTCGTTATCTTGAAGACCGCGATTGCAAGGTTGGTGATGGTGGTCCGGAGACCAACGTCGTGGATCATGAGGTTTGTTCCATTTGAGACTGAATCCGCGGCTAGGTGTGTTGACATGTTGATGACGACGACCCTTTGCTCATCCGAAACTTACTATTTCATGCTTTCATTGTTGGTGTATTAATGATGGGATCTGTTCTGATTGCTATTTTCATTAGATATATGATATAGTTGTGGGTGTGTGGCTTCTTCGGCTATATTGATAGAAAAAATGGTCCTGCTTGCTTTGGCTTGGTAGCCATTTCTGGCATGCAGCCGCAATCAGGCATTCGTTCTGAGCCGTAAACCGAGTGTTTTGATTTTGTTACAACGTGATGTGCATTTTGATCCAGATTGTTTCATGTCTCATTGTTTAGATCTGGCGTGATGTCGGTGATGACGAAGATGTGTTCGTCTGAGACAAACCCGGGTTCTAATGAAGATGTGTTTTCTGAGACAGCCTTGGGTTTTCACACGCAACGCGCGTGTTGGGAAACATGCTAGTAATTATTTAAAGTAGAAATATAACCCTAACTAAATACATATTATATCAAATTTTTAAAGCAATTATATATATAAAATGAGCTTATAATAACAGTTTAAAATCCACCACGTGAGAAATCTTCTTCATTCAACCTAAGACCTAATGCTACTGAAACAATAAAAAATAACATAAAAGGAAATTGGTAAATGAAATAATATAAAAACACAAAATTTAACATTATATTATTCTTTAACACACAAAATACAAAAGCATCACCAAACCGATTCTCATGCTATAGCACACAAACAAAATCACAATCTCACACCTCCCATAATATTCATTACTAGCTATAATAACCCGTGTGTTACACGAGTTGAATAAATAAAAAATTAATATAACAAAATTTATTAATTATAAAATAATATTTTAAGATATAATATCATTAAATTATATATTAGAAATGATTGTAAGTTATAAAATAGTGATATCAACTTTTTAAAAATTTATTTTTTTTCAAAAAAAAAATAAACGTTTTGTTCTAAAACATACCGTATAAAAATGTCATTTTTAAAATTTTCTTATTATAATCCTTAAATTTATTATTTTTGGTTTTAAAAAATAACTTTTTTAAAAATACCAATTTTAAATAGTTCGTATTTTTTAAAAAAGTCTTATGCTTTAAATAAATTTATTATTTTATAAAAAATTATTTATTTAGAAATAGTATTAATAAATAGATCTCTTTATTAATTTATTAAATCTAAAAAAGTGTTAAATAGTATTATTAGTAATTAAGGTAATTATTTAATAGGAGAGAGAGGCGGGAAAATTTTGGTGAGAATGATTGTGGTGTTGACACGTGTCATCCCAGATACCTTTTTATTAGAGTAGAAAGATTACAAATATCATATCACACTCACTGACTCACACCAGTAAAACAACTCAGCCCGAAATATCAATAGCCTTCACCGCCGGCTTCTTCTCCTCCACCTTCGGCACGGTGACCGTCAACACACCGTTCTCCATCGCAGCCTTCTTGTTCCATCTTCGCATTCTCCGGCAACCTGAACCTCCTCAAGAACTTCCCAGAGCTCCTTTCAACCCTATGCCACTTGTCATTCTTCTCCTCATTCTCTTTGCTCCTCTCACCGCTTATCTGCAACACCCTCCCATCTTCAACCTCCACCTTCACCTCCTCCTTCTTCAGCCCAGGCAAGTCCGCCTTAAACACGTGAGCCTCCGGGGTCTCCTTCCAGTCGACTCTGGCGTTCGCGATCGCTGCGGTTTCGCGTGATGATTCGGGGAGGTTGGTGAGGACGCTGGAGAACCCCTGAAACGGGTCCCAGATTTCGCTGGAGAATGGGTCGAATACGTTGGTTCGACCGCCGGTGAAGAAGCTTGGGATGATCGACATTGTTGGTTGTTTCGTTGGTTGATCTTGGGTTTTTTAGTCGTGTAGAATTTATGGTGCACGTTGTTTGATATGATAGAAGATTGGGTGGAGATGGGTATTTATAGAAGGGGAAGAAGGGGTGGCAATTTCTAGGATTGTCTTGCAACTTGAAGAAATGATTATGAAATAGATAATTCTGAAACCTTCCGGAAAAGTGACGTGGGCTTTTGATGACACGTAGCCTCTAGTCCGTAGGTTGATCTCGGGATTGTTTTGTAGGCCCAATATGCTATTATGGGCTATTTCTATTTTTTTTATCACAGTTTATATTTTCACTTTTTTATAACAAACTAGTTTGAATAACTTAGGTATTAAAAGGGTAAATAAATAAAATATTAAATATAAATAAACATTATTATTTATAAAATAATATTTTAAGATATTTTTTTAAACTTTTTTCCCTAAAAAAATTTGTAATTTTGTTTCAAAATAAATCTTTTTAAAAGACATTATTGATAAAAATTTTCTTATTATAACTCTTAATTTTAATTATTTTTATTTACAAAAATTATATTTTTTTAAAAACATCACATGTTAAAATATTTCGTATTTAAAAAATGTTTGTTGTATTAATTTTTTTTATTTTATAAACAAAATTATTTTTTAAGAAATAACATTAATAAAAAGATCACTTTCTTAATTTATTTTTAAAACTATTTTTGATCTAAAGAAAAATAAATTATATTTTTAGTAATAAATGTAAATATTTAATAGGAGAGAGATGAAAAATCTTGGTGAGAAGAAATTTGATGTTACCACGTGTCTCCTATAGTTATTCTTTTATTATATTAGAAAGATTTATATCCAATAACCCGTTTGGTTTGGAAAAGATTGGTTTCTGGTCAAATAAGTTGGAACTCGGTTGTAACAATTATCAAAGAACTCGTTTCTAGTAAACATATTGCTTATCTACATGGACGATTTAATTTTTTGGGGGGCTTAAAGCGAATTCCTGAAATAAGCCCTTTTTTAGATTTTTATTTGTTTATCTACTATCCTAGCATGACCGTATATGATGAAGAAGTATATGTGAGATGTTTTTTTAGCAATAAATTCATAATCAAATTGATGTGCTATCATAAAAAATAATTCAAAAAGAATGTCAAAAATCAAACATACCACACTTCTCAATAGCTAAAATGTTAGATAAGTTTTCTAACACTAATTGTTGATAACTAGTTTGATCTTAAAACTTAAAAGCATAAATGGTAAATAATATTATGTTCAATTTAATAAAGATGAAATGGTTATATTATAATTTAGTTTGATTTAACATTTGTATTCTATTATATTCTTGTCCATTTACTTTATGTAAAATTATCTTGTTGTCTATTTATTTTTCGTATTTTCGATCTTTCTAAAAAGAATTTTGTAAAGCATTCGTTACCATTCTCACGAAAATGTTAAGTTAAAGATGTTACTAGAACCCTAACATTTTTTTATAACATTTCATAACATCTACACGATTTTACCAACACAGACACATTAGTACCGTACAAAAGCGAGGAACCAACATATGTTACTTTCAGTGGCGTTTCAATGTTTTTGGAGGCCTAAAGCGAAACTGAAATTTGAGGCCTAAATCAACTCCTAATGTAACATCTCGTATTTTCACGACGTATTAATACCTTTTAAATGTTAAATAATAATAATAATAATAATAATAATAATAATAATAATAATAATAATAATAATAATAATAATAATAATAATAATAATAATGATAATAATAATAATAATAACAATAATAATAAGTATAATAATAATAATAATACTAATGATAATAATAGTAATAATAATAATAATAATATTAATAATAATGATAATATAATAATACTATTAATAATAATAATAATAACAATAACATTAATAACAATAATAAGTCCAGGGGTGATTCATGTAATTTATCAAACTTTAAAAGACATTTTGTACATAAAATAACAAAAGGAAAACCGCAGGGACCATTCGTGTAAATATTTCAAAAAACCCAACTGCTCTCTCTCCTCTCCCTCGTTTTTTCCGGCCAGAATTCCGGCCACCGCCGGCCGAGCTCCGGCGAGCTCCAAAAACCAAAATCACACGGTTTTGACTCAAATTAAAGGTCCCGACACCCTCACGACCAAGATTCGAATCCAAAGCACCTTTAAACACGCGTTAATCATCGATTTACAGCACCACATTGGATCCAACTTTATTCCCGACCGTTCAACGGTCGGTTAACCCACTCAAACCTTACAATTGACCAAATTAACCCCGCACTAACCGATTATGGATCGTTCATAATGATTCTTTGAACACAATTGCATCAAAAACACACTCGAACACCACCATTCGAACACCACTCGAAGTCGGACTTGCAACTCAAATTTAACCCATCTTCAATCGATTTCATTCGAAATTAACATAGGGCTTTGCTTCCAAATCACCATTCGAAGCTTCCCTAAAGTTTAATTCGATTATAATCAACGTTTGAACATCATTCGATTGACACATTGTCGCGGTCTGTTCATCGACGAGTTCAACATCAATTCATCATCATAAGGGTAAATTACACACACTCACACACTCGTTTTAACATGGGGAATGAAAGCCCCATGAATCGGATGCATTTGATATCGAATCGGTAGTCAATTTGGGCTTCGATCGAACTAGGGCTCGAATGGGTTAGGGGAAGCGGGTTAAAGAAGCATAAAATTAACTGGGAACCAGTTTAACCGCGGCTTAGGCCTTTGGTTCACTGGTCCCGTGCTCCCATGCCAAACAGGAGGTCCCGGGTTCGACCCCGGGCACCTACACCTATTTTTTTAAAGCATTTTAAGCTATAAAAAATTCAGAAAAATTTCTAAAAATTATAAAAATGTGTTTACGAACATTAAATATTTTTAAAACCGCCTCAATATTTTTTGGAATTTATCTTAACATTTTATTTATTTATTTTTATTATTTATTTTAAATAAATAAAATAAGTAGTTTAATTTCCTATAAAAATAGACTTTAAACAATGGTTAAAATCACTAAATTATTATTGGTTCAAATAATATTTATGTATTATTACTTAAATCATGATAAATATAAAAGTTTTATATTTAAATCGATCCAATAACATTTTTATTTCTTTTAGTCATTTAAATAATTAAATACTTTAATTAATTGACATATAATTAATTAATAAAATTAATTATTTATTCTTTCCGCATTTTAACAATCAATCAAATGGTCAAGTGTATTGATACATTTATTTAAAATTTTAAACATAATCACTTTCGATAAATTCATTCAAACTAAATAAAATTGGTTTATTTAAACTACCATTCAAACCAAATGGAAACCCCAAATTCCTATCGAAACACTAGTTCGCGTTAAAACGTTAACCTTGTTAATAAACTTAAACTTGTAAAATGTATATTCTTAGGTATCTCGTGAAGGACTACGCCGAAACGACGCTTAAGATTATTTCTTATTAATCATCCAAAATATATACTTAATCGCCAAGTGAGTATTTCTATACCCCTTTTTCTTATTTTCACACTTTGGGGTGAAACATGTTACTTATTAATCATTGCACTTGTAAACGTTGGATTCTTGTAAACTTATGGCAATTTACTTGTGAGTTGTGGTTAGTTGAACTTTTGTGGTTACCATGTTATGGCGTCATATGTACAATCATTAACTATTGCTAGCCCAGCGAAGTCATAGATCTATGGGTAAGACAAGCTTGCTTGGTTGATCCAAGTACACTTAGCTGATCGTATATACTTTTAACGTTAATAGAATATTAACATCGTTTGATACTTGTAAAACATTGTCGAGGTTTGATTGTTGCATTGTTCATAACATCCCTAATCACTTTATTCACTAATTTACAACTTAAATTGCCATCTTTATATACTTATGTATTCAAACTATAGAATGCTCACCAACAATATGTTGACCTTTATTTTTAACATGTTTCAGGCAATACCGTTATGTGGCTGTGAACAATCGTAACTCTCACGCCTCGACGATTCCGCCGTCAAGGTTGGGGTGTGACAGATTGGTATCAGAGCCCATAACTATAGGGATTTAGGTTATTAGAAATGGTGACCTAGACTATAGCTTATGCATGCACCTTATAGTATTTTTATCTTGTTAATACATGGTTTGCATGTTACATAATGCTATGCCTTCTTATGTGCAATTTGATGCCTTAGCATAGGATTGCCTAAACTTAGTTACTTGTCTCTCTAAACTTATCTTTGACTCTCCCCGAACATAAAACCTCTCAATTTATTCTCGACGACATGTGGAATCGTATACTATTACTTAAGATCTGGATCCTTAGACTCTATGTCTAATCTAGATCAATCTCATCAAGGTTTTGATTTCATGAACCAAAGAAATTTGTGTGATACATAGACACCTGTATTCTGGATTTTCTGGCAAAAGGCCTGCGGGCTAAGGCAAGCATATCGTATAAATCTCATTGTGAGACCTGTTATGCTTACCTGGGGATTTCTGGGATGAGTGATAAACTATGGTCAAAATACACAAATCTCTAAGGCAAATGAGTCAATTTACCTTGACGTGTCAACGATTCCAAATGGTAATGCGTTACCAAATGGAACCATCCTTTTGTATCTTAAAAATCCTTGAATCCTTGAACTGGTTTATCATTAAAGTTTAAATACTTTCTCATTCTTAACCTAAATAATATTCCTGTTAATATTAAACCCATCCTACAATTCAACTCTTACGTTTAAACGCTTAACGTGTAACGTGTAACAGTATTGAACTCGGCATTTCATGTAACTATCTTCTTATTTGACCAACATGAACATGGATTTCAATATACCTAAAGATATTGAGAATCTAAACCGTATGGTCTTTAAAACTTTAAACCGTTACTTATGATTCCAAAATCCTCTTAAGGATGTGTCCCATAACTAAGAACATGCAATGCTGTGAGTGGAATTTCTACATCTCGGGATACTTTGTCTAACAAAGTGTAAATGGTGATTTGATTCGATCATTGAATCCATTTACTTGACTCGAAACCCTTAAGATGAGTCATCACTTATAAGTACGCGTGTCTGCAATAAGGTTATGACTGACCTCATGTCTTGAGAAGTCCATGTATTCCCTTCGATTGTGAATCGAATGTTCACATCTTATTGTGGTGTTGAATCATTCTTGTCCTTGATTTCGTCAACCTGATTTAAGACATCCAAGATTTGAATATCATAACAAATTCTGTTACCTCAAATTCTGACCGTAAGTTTTGTAAACATGATTTCCCTTGGTTACATTGATGTAACTTGAAATTTTCTGAATTTCTAAGTGTTATTCTTTTCCTTTCATTGTTAAGTCGAACCTTGAACCGTCTGCATTGTGGGAGATGCAAGAGTTTGTAAGTCAATCTATGACTAAGAACACTTGTACCTCCTAAACAACTCTAACTCATCAAAACAGGGGTGATTCCCTTACTTTGATGATTCTCTATTCGTTTCGATAAATGGTTTCCAATTGTGTATTTTATGAAATTTCATCCTCTGAATAAGGGCAATTTTCTCATCCTGAGGATTGACTTCAATTATTCTCATTGGAACTTGCACTTCACAAATGACATGTGTCACACCCCAACCTTGACGGCGGAAACGTCGAGGTGCGAGGGTTAAGATTGTTCACAGCCACATAACGCTATGTTAAAGTATAAAATGCCATTAATCAAATGTTTCAATCACCACATACATTAATGTCTCAAAGTAAATCAAACAAAACATGAATTCAATCGTCTTTATTAAGCCTAGGTCCATGTTCTAGGTTTAAGCATTCCTTCAATCATTGCTAAGCTTGCACATTACCTGAAACATGTTGAAAATAAAGTCAACTAACTAGTTGGTGAATTCTCATGGTTTTAAATACAATAAATATACAAAATGTGGCAATTCTAGTCAATGGTCACAAGATAGCAAGTATATAGAACATGCATAGTTACAATCAAGCCTCGACTGAATAATATGAATAAGCATGATTAGCTAAGTGTATTTGGTTCCCTAGTGCACAAGCATACGGCTCCTAGGAGTCGGCAATACATCGACTTTAGCACCAAATAGGCTTGTCAGGCCCAAAGATCTAAGACTTCGCTAGGCTAGCAATAGTTAATGATTGCACACGTATGTCACATCTCGTATAATACTAAACATATCCAAACAACCACGACTATATAAGAATTGCACGTGTGAATAAGTATCAAAACGTGTATGTGTAAGTTTGTATAAGCAACATGTTTCACCCCGAAAGATGTGAAATAATCGTAAAGCGGGGCATAAGAACTCACATGTTTAATAAAGTAGACTTGTAGATGAAATAAGAATAGCCACGAATAAGAATTTCAACACAAGCGTCACAACGCACCTAAACGAAATAAAGTAGCGCGTTATAATTTGTTTGATGATTAATTGTAGATCTAATATGATTTAATAATTATTCGTATTTATTACATGTTAATAACGTGATCGGTTAAACGGAACGAATGGATTATACTTGGTACAATCAATTGTTAGCGCGTAAAAGAAATAATAAAACTTGATTAAATTGTACGTTAAACCGATTTTTAAGGTTTGTATATAATAATTATAATGAGTGATTTAGCTATTACAATGGACTATATACAAATATATATATTTATAAGTATAAGCAATCAAACAATTTAATTGTTTGAATATACATATAATATATATAATAAACAATTATAATGTTGTGTAAAATAATCAATATACATGATTTAACTATTTAAAAAAACTATGTATAAATATATATATATATATATATATATATATATATAAGTAACTAAACAATTAAATTGTTTGAATGTATATATAAATATTTATATATACTAAACAATTATAATATTGTATAATCATAAAAAGTGATTTAATTACTAAAGAACAATATATAAATATATATATAGGTGTAAATAATTAAATAATTTAATTATCTAAAAATATATATACATATACAAGTATTATGTTTACTCATTTCTTTTGTATTTTCTTTTAAAAATAAAATTATGTATTTATAAATACAAATGTATTTTATAAAAATAAATTTAGTCACAAAATTAATTAAACAAAAGAAATAAAATAATCTGCATTTTATAAAATTAATTTTAGAAATTTTCAGAATTTAAAAAGGTTTAATAAATAACAAGAAATAAAGAAAAGAAGAAAAATAAAAAAAAAAGGAACCGGAGAGGGGGGGCTGCCCGGGGTCGAACCCGGGGCCTCCCTGTGTACATGGGACGGGGGAACCAGTGAACCAGGGCCGTGGCCTTGGTTCATTCTGGTTTGTATTTGTTTTAAACCGAGATTCCCATGATTTCCCCAAATCCCACGAACCCTAGGTTCAACAGATCCTCAAAATTGACCTCCGATTCGTTGTTAAACACCCGAATCATCATGGGGCTTTTGATCCCTGGACCAAATCGAGTCACTAACAGGTTCTAATTACCTGTTTCGATTAAGCTTCGAGTGATTTCGAGATCGGTTTCGTATCGGGTGTTCTTGATTTTGGGGCTTTTTGATTCGAGAGGATTTATGGTGAATTGAGAGTTTAGTGAGTTCAGGAACTTCACAATGAACCGAAATCCCTTAATATATAGCTTTGATTTCATGAGTTCGAGCTTAACACGTTTGATTTTGAAACCGCATTCTCGTTTACCATATTTGAGTGATTCGAGCTGTAATTGTGTGATTATAGTTGATTGATTGATTGCTTACGACGCGTATTATGTTTAGAAATAATTAATTTGATTGAATTTGTGTATTTGGACGGGATTTGATTCGGAATTCATCACGGTTAACCTCGGTTTGTTTTGGAAGGTTTACACGAGCGGGAATTTCAATTTTGGAGTTGGTTCGGGTTCGAAACCCATGGTCGACGTCGTTGGGTGGTTTAATTGGGTCAAGATTGGTTTGAAATGGGGTTTTGGGCGTTGCCGGAGCTCGGCCGGAGCTCCGGCCGATGGTTACCGGATTACGGGGAGAGAGAAGGGGTGGGGAAATGGGTTTGGTCAAATTACACAAATGGTCCCTGTGCTTTCAAAATTTATGTTTACCCCCCTGCACTTTGAATTCAAAGTTTTATTATTATTATTATTATTATTATTATTATTATTATTTATACTAGTGTTATTATTATTATTATTATTATTATTATTATTATTATTATTATTATTATTATTATTTATACTATTGTTATTATTATTATTATTATTATTATTATTATTCTTATTATTATTATTATTATTATTATTATTATTATTATTATTATTATTATTATTATTATTATTATTATTATCTATTATCATTATTATTATTATTATTATTATTATCTATTATTATTATTGTTAGTATCATTATATGTATAAAAAGAGATTCACTAAAAGATGCTATAAAATGGCATAAATAAATGAACACAAAAATACAGGATGTTACAGTCTCCCAACTTAAAGAATTTCGTCCCGAAATTAAGAATCAAAAAGGGTTACAAGAATAAGTAAGGGTAAGTCTTCTTCATATGTTCTTCACGCTCCCAAGTGAATTCCGCTCCTCGTTTGTTCTCCCATCGAACCTTTACAATTGGGGTCGTAGAGGTCCTAGTCTTCTTCATAATGCGATCCATGATTTCGACGGGCTTTTCAACGAAGTGTAGTGATTCGTCGATCTGAATGTCTTCCAATGGCACATGCAAATTATCGTCGGCCAGACACTTCCTCAGATTCGAGACGTGGAAGACAGGGTGAATTCCACTAAGGTCGGAGGGTAGTTCTAGTTTGTAGGCCACTTTCCCGATCCTTTTCAAAACCTTGAAAGGCCCTACAAACCTAGGAGCTAACTTGCCTTTCCTTCCAAAGCGAACCACACCCTTCCATGGTGAGACCTTGAGAAGGACCATCTCCCCAACTTGGAATTCCAGTGGCTTTCGACGTTTATCAGCGTAGCTTTTCTGTCGACTCCTTGCCACTTCCAGGTTCTTGCGGATGATAGCGACTTTATCGGTCGTCTCTTGTATGAGCTCGGGACCGGTAATAAGATTCTCGCCAACGTCGGTCCAGCAGATTGGTGAACGACACTTACGACCGTAAAGTGCTTCGAACGGTGCCATTTGGATGCTTGAGTGGTAACTGTTGTTGTAGGAGAATTCTGCGAGCGGTAGGTGCGTATCCCAGTCGCCCCCAAAATCAAGGACACAGAGACGTAACAGGTCTTCCAGGGTTTGGATCGTCCGCTCGGTTTGGCCATCGGTTTGGGGATGGTAAGCCGTGCTTAAATCCAATTGTGTACCCAGAAGTTCTTGCATAGTAGACCAAAAGTGAGAAGTGAATCGAGCGTCTCGGTCAGATATAATGTGAAGAGGCACACCATGACGGCTTACGATCTCGTCGATGTAAATCCGGGCTAACCTTGATGTCTTATATGTGTCACGTATGGGTATGAAATGTGCCGACTTAGTCAATCGGTCGACGATTACCCATATGCTATCGTGCCCGCGAGATGTCCGAGGTAACTTGGTTATAAAGTCCATGGATATATGTTCCCACTTCCACATGGGAATTTCGGGTTGTTCAAGTAATCCACTTGGACGTTGATGCTCCGCTTTAACCTTCATGCATGTAAGGCACTTAGCAACATAGGTTGCTATGTCTCGTTTCATTCCGGGCCACCAATATTGACTCCGTAAGTCCATGTACATCTTATCGGAGCCCGGGTGAATAGAATAACGAGTCCGATGTGCTTCGTTCATGATAGAAGCCCGAAGGTTATTGCGTTTGGGGATCCAGATTCGGTTTGCGAAATACATTAGCCCATTGGCTCTTGTTTCTAATTGGGCTAAGAGATTTGGCTCGAGCTCTTCCTTCATACTCCCTTCGGTTTGCACCGCTTGCTGTGCTTCTCGAATACTCGCCTCGATGTCACAATCGATCCTTAAGTTCTGCAATAACACCGTAGCATTGCTGACATCGAGTCGGACTTCAGTATCAAACTCTCCCAATGTATCGAACCATTGGCGTCGGTCGCGAATCTCTCGAACGGACACCATCTTTTGATGCGTCTTTCGACTCAATGCATCGGCTACGACATTTGCCTTGCCGGGATGGTAGCGGATATCACAATCGTAGTCGCTAATTAGTTCCACCCAACGACGTTGCCTCATATTGAGGTCCTTCTGATTGAAAACGTGTTGGAGGCTCTTGTGGTCCGTGTAGACTATACATTGCGTGCCGTATAGATAGTGTCTCCAGATTTTCAAAGCAAAGACCACCGCTCCGAGCTCGAGATCGTGCGTCGTATAATTTACCTCGTGAACCTTCAATTGTCTCGAGGCATATGCGATGACCTTTCCCCGTTGCATGAGAACACAACCAAGGCCTTGTTTCGACGCGTCGCAGTATACCGTGAAGTCGTCATTCCCATCCGGTAGCGTCAGAATAGGAGCATTGCACAACTTGTGCTTCAATGTCTCAAACGCCTCTTCTTGCTCGGCTTTCCACTCGAAAGGCTTGTTCTTCTGAGTCAAGGACGTGAGTGGCTTTGCGATTTTTGAGAAGTTGGCAATAAATCGCCGGTAATACCCGGCTAGGCCAAGAAACGATCGTACTTCCGTCGGAGTTGTGGGAGCACTCCAACTCTTTACGGCTTCGACCTTCGCAGGGTCGACGTGAATTCCTTGACTATTCACAACGTGCCCTAAGAACTGTACTTCTTCAAGCCAAAACTCACATTTCGAGAATTTCGCGTACAGTTGTTCCTTCTTCAACAGTTCGAGGATTTGACGGAGATGAAGTTCATGATCGGAGCGAGACTTGGAATAAATAAGAATGTCGTCAATGAAAACGATGACGAACTTGTCTAGGTATGGCTTGCACACCCGATTCATAAGATCCATGAAGACCGCTGGAGCATTGGTTAAGCCGAAAGGCATAACCATGAATTCGTAATGCCCATACCGAGTGCGGAATGCAGTCTTTGGGATATCGTCGTCGTGGACTCGCAGTTGATGATAACCCGAACGCAAGTCGATTTTTGAAAAGATTGCAGCTCCTGAAGTTGGTCGAAAAGATCGTCGATACGAGGAAGAGGATACCGGTTCTTGATAGTCAACTTGTTGAGCTCCCGGTAATCGATACACATGCGGAAAGACCCATCTTTCTTCTTCACAAATAAGACAGGTGCACCCCAAGGAGAAGAACTAGGGCGGATAAACCCCTTCTCGGATAATTCCTGGAGTTGGCTAGAGAGTTCTTGCATTTCCGATGGTGCGAGTCGGTAAGGTGATTAGCCGCGGGGCTTGCTCCCGGAATCAAGTCGATTTTAGATTCTACTTCGCGTACGGGAGGTAACCCGCTAAGATCATCGGGAAAAACCTCAGGGAATTCTCGTACAACTGGAACATCTTTGAGTTCCTTCTCCTTGGTTTTGGTGTTGACTACATAGGCCAAGAATGCCGGATAACTCTTACTTAGGCATTTCTGAGCCTTAGTACATGACATAAGCTTGAGTCCTTTGGAGGCCCGTTCACCGAACACCTTCAACGTGTCCCCGGAGGGTAAGGGCATGCGAATGCACTTCTCGAAACAAATGATCTCGGCATGGTTCTTAGATAACCAATCCATGCCAATAATGACGTCGAAACTCCCGAGTTTCATAGGAATAAGGTCGATAAGAAACTTATGGTCGTCGAGACACAATAGACAATCGCGGATAACCACGTCGACGGTGATGGGTTCTCCATCAGCAACTTCGACGGTGAGAGGTCTCTCTAGATTTGAGCGAGGTTTAGAAAGTGTCGGCTCGAACTCTAAGGAAACGAAACTTCTATCGGCGCCCGAATCAAATAATACGTATGCATAGGTGTCATTAATAAGAAACATACCTGTATAGGTTTTAAAGGCACTTAAGGACACAAGTAAGGAATTTTAAGAGAAATTCTATAGGGATAGGGTTGCAATTTTTACGTACCGTTCACCACCTCGTTGTTCGCCTGGGCTTGGTTCGCGTTGATGTTGAAAGCACGTCCACGAGCTTGTGGAACATTGCCCACAAGACGAGGGCACTGGGGTCGGTAGTGACCTGGTTCTCCACAGTTGTAGCAGACCCGATTTGTTTCCGTCACTGCGTTCCCCAATGCTCGGCGACACGTTGCCACAAGGTGCCCGTACTTGCCACATAGTGTGCAGATGCGACACGGAAGATTGCCCGGATGGTGATACCTACACGTGTTACACATAGGTAGAGGGCCCGCATAAGCCCTTGCCACGGGCACTTGTGCTGCTGGAGTAGCCCCGGTAGTACACTGTCTTTGGGGCGGTTTAGGAGCAGCCACGGCGTAGTTCCGTGCCGGTACAAACTTCCGTTTCTTGTTATCAGGCTTGACCTCCTTAACCTCCTCGGGGGTCGTCTTCTCAGTCTTCTTAGCACCCTTTGCAGACATGGTGCCCGCTCGGATGTGGTTCTCCGTCAATTGGGCAGTGATGGTGATAGCTTCTTCCAGAGTTGCGGGTCGGCTACCCACAACGGCATCCTGAATTTGAGGCGGCACACCCTTAATAAATTTTTCCACGTTTCGGGAAACAGTATCCACCATGTGTGGCAGCAGTATGCTTAGTTCATGATGACGGGTAGAATACGCCAGATGGTTCCCGCCATCCTGTTTCAAATTCCAGAATTCCTCCTCCAGTTTCTGGATTTCACTCCTCGGGCAAAACTTGACTATGGCTATGTTTTTGAATTCCTCCCAAGTTAAAGCCAAGATTGCATCGGGGCCTCGGTTCCTCTTTTCACTGTTCCACCATGTTAAGGCCCGTTGTTGTAGCATACTGGTGGCATACCTCACTTTGAGTGCTTCGGGGCACTCACAGTTGACGAAGGTGTTCTCCATCCCTTCAAACCACTCTAAGAGACCGGTGGCACCTTCCTTGCCACTATAACTGGGAGGCTTACATGAACTGAAATGCTTGAAGGTGCAAGACTGGGTGTTACGCCGTTGGTTTGCACTATTCTCCCCTTGACCATTGCTATTGTTCGTGACGTTTGCGATCATAGCGCTGCTGAGTTCAGCCACCATGGTCGGGATGACCGCAGCCATTTGCCGAGCAATCATGGCAGCAAGCTTACGGCCGGATCTTCCTCGGTTTCCGTGGAAGCGAGACATGCTGGAAAATACAAATTGGGTTAGGATCGGTTAAAGGATAATATGGGTAGGCAATTAAGGTAAGGATCATGAATTATACGGAATGATTCCATTTGGTGACGCATCACCATTTGGAAACGTTGACACGTCAAGATGAATTGACCCATTCACCTCAGAAACTCGTGTATGTTGGTCATAGTTTATCACTCATCCCGGAAATCCCCAGGTAGCGTAACGGTTCCCTCAATGAGATTTATACGTATACGCTTGCCTTAGCCCGAGGGCCTTTTGCCAGAAAATCCAGAATACAGGTGTCTATGTACCACACTAGTTCTTTGGTTTATGAAATCAAAAATCTTGATGGGATATTTACAAGATTAGACATAAAGTCTAAAGAATTCCTATCAATAGATTCTACTTGGAGACGAGAATAAGTTTAAGAAATAGTAACTGTCGGGGAGAATTAACGTTTAAGATAAGTCTAGGGGAGACGGGTAACAATATGCAATCATGTAGAAAGGCACCTATGCTAAGGCATCACATTGCACATAATAAGGCATAGCGTTAGGCAGCATGCAAACAATAAGTATGTATTCATAAGAATACTATTCTATAAGGATCATGCATGAACTATAGCCTAGGTCACCATTTCTAATAACCTAAATCCCTATAGTTATGGGCTCTGATACCAATCTGTCACACCCCAACCTTGACGGCGGAAACGTCGAGGTGCGAGGGTTAAGATTGTTCACAGCCACATAACGCTATGTTAAAGTATAAAATGCCATTAATCAAATGTTTCAATCACCACATACATTAATGTCTCAAAGTAAATCAAACAAAACATGAATTCAATCGTCTTTATTAAGCCTAGGTCCATGTTCTAGGTTTAAGCATTCCTTCAATCATTGCTAAGCTTGCACATTACCTGAAACATGTTGAAAATAAAGTCAACTAACTAGTTGGTGAATTCTCATGGTTTTAAATACAATAAATATACAAAATGTGGCAATTCTAGTCAATGGTCACAAGATAGCAAGTATATAGAACATGCATAGTTACAATCAAGCCTCGACTGAATAATATGAATAAGCATGATTAGCTAAGTGTATTTGGTTCCCTAGTGCACAAGCATACGGCTCCTAGGAGTCGGCAATACATCGACTTTAGCACCAATAGGCTTGTCAGGCCCAAAGATCTAAGACTTCGCTAGGCTAGCAATAGTTAATGATTGCACACGTATGTCACATCTCGTATAATACTAAACATATCCAAACAACCACGACTATATAAGAATTGCACGTGTGAAATAAGTATCAAAACGTGTATGTGTAAGTTTGTATAAGCAACATGTTTCACCCCGAAAGATGTGAAATAATCGTAAAGCGGGGCATAAGAACTCACATGTTTAATAAAGTAGACTTGTAGATGAAATAAGAATAGCCACGAATAAGAATTTCAACACAAGCGTCACAACGCACCTAAACGAAATAAAGTAGCGTGTTATAATTTGTTTGATGATTAATTGTAGATCTAATATGATTTAATAATTATTCGTATTTATTACATGTTATAACGTGATCGGTTAAACAGAACGAATGGATTATACTTGGTACAATCAATTGTTAGCGCGTAAAAGAAATAATAAAACTTGATTAAATTGTACGTTAAACCGATTTTTAAGGTTTGTATATAATATTATAATGAGTGATTTAGCTATTACAATGGACTATATACAATATATATATTTATAAGTATAAGCAATCAAACAATTTAATTGTTTGAATATACATATAAATATATATAATAAACAATTATAATGTTGTGTAAAATAATCAATATACATGATTTAACTATTTAAAAAAACTATGTAAAATATATATATATATATATATATATATATATATATATATATAAGTAACTAAACAATTAAATTGTTTGAATGTATATATAAATATTTATATATACTAAACAATTATAATATTGTATAATCATAAAAAGTGATTTAATTACTAAAAGAACAATATATAAATATATATATATAGGTGTAAATAATTAAATAATTTAATATCTAAAAATATATATACATATACAAGTATTATGTTTACTCATTTCTTTTGTATTTTCTTTTAAAAATAAAATTATGTATTTATAAATACAAATGTATTTTATAAAAATAATTTAGTCACAAAATTAATTAACAAAAGAAATAAAATAATCTGCATTTTATAAATTAATTTTAGAAATTTTCAGAATTTAAAAAGGTTTAATAAATAACAAGAAATAAAGAAAAGAAGAAAAATATAAAAAAAAGGAACGGAGAGGGGGGCTGCCGGGGTCGAACCCGGGGCCTCCCTGTGTACATGGGACGGGGAACCAGTGAACCAGGGCCGTGGCCTTGGTTCATTCTGGTTTGTATTTGTTTTAAACCGAGATTCCCATGATTTCCCCAAATCCCACGAACCCTAGGTTCAACAGATCCTCAAAATTGACCTCCGATTCGTTGTTAAACACCCGAATCATCATGGGGCTTTTGATCCCTGGACCAAATCGAGTCACTAACAGGTTCTAATTACCTGTTTCGATTAAGCTTCGAGTGATTTCGAGATCGGTTTCGTATCGGGTGTTCTTGATTTGGGGCTTTTTGATTCGAGAGGATTTATGGTGAATTGAGAGTTTAGTGAGTTCAGGAACTTCACAATGAACCGAAATCCCTTAATATATAGCTTTGATTTCATGAGTTCGAGCTTAACACGTTTGATTTTGAAACCGCATTCTCGTTTACCATATTTGAGTGATTCGAGCTGTAATTGTGTGATTATAGTTGATTGATTGATTGCTTACGACGCGTATTATGTTTAGAAATAATAATTTGATTGAATTTGTGTATTGGACGGGATTTGATTCGGAATTCATCACGGTTAACCTCGGTTTGTTTTGGAAGGTTTACACGAGCGGGAATTTCAATTTTTGGAGTTGGTTCGGGTTCGAAACCCATGGTCGACGTCGTTGGGTGGTTTAATTGGGTCAAGATTGGTTTGAAATGGGGTTTTGGGCGTTGCCGGAGCTCGGCCGGAGCTCCGGCCGATGGTTACCGGGATTACGGGGAGAGAGAAGGGGTGGGGAAATGGGTTTGGTCAAATTACACAAATGGTCCCTGTGCTTTCAAAATTTATGTTTTTACCCCCCTGCACTTTGAATTCAAAGTTTTATTATTAATTATTATTATTATTATTATTATTTATACTAGTGTTATTATTATTATTATTATTATTATTATTATTATTATTATTATTATTTATACTATTGTTATTATTATTATTATTATTATTATTATTATTATTCTTATTATTATTATTATTATTATTATTATTATTATTATTATTATATTATTATTATATATCTATTATCATTATTATATTATTAGTATTATTATTATCTATTATTATTATTGTTAGTATCATTATATGTATAAAGAGATTCACTAAAAGATGCTATAAAATGGCATAAATAAATGAACACAAAAATACAGGATGTTACAACATGATCTCGCCAAAATAGGATTGAAACCCGTACTTTGGTGACAAATGTTAATCTTTGATTGTTTTCTTGTTATTATGAAGCTCAATCATTAAGATAGGCGTGAATTCCATACCTTGATGATAATTTCATTTTTATGAATTGTATTTTCTCAAATGAAACGACCTCGTCAAAGTAGGAGTGAATTCTGGATTTTGATGAAGAAGTTCATCCTGTCATACTTTGTTTTTGTAAAACTTCACCGTTAAGATAGGAGTGATTTCCCTTACCTTAATGGTGAGTTACCTTGTCTTATTTCTATGGATCCTCAACAATGAGTTGGGATCGAACTTTTTGTTTGGAAGGTTAGTGGTCATACCTTGAGAGTACACCATCAAGTTAGGAGTGAAAACCACACCTTGATGACTATTCTCATTTCTTGATCTTCAACTTACCAAGGTTGTAATTCAGTGACGAGAGGCATGTAGTAACTTAACGGGTGAAACAATGTTAGTGTTTTGACCTATCAAGCCAAAGCATGATCTCTGAATTTGAAAGAAGACCGATCGTTTTAGGTTGATTTTGATTCCAAGCTTGACGCATGTAAATTGTTAAATCGATTTCTTTCCCTTTATCTTCACGTTTTGACTCGATCTAGCTACATCGAACCATTTATTCCTTACTTATCAACTTTCATTTTGAGATATCATCAACACCTAAATACGTGATGGTAGTCTTCCTAAACAATCTTTTGTCAAATAAAGATATTATCAACTTGTGATTAAATCTTTCTAGTCATACGAATGTTCTCGTCTATACCTATGGGTATGATGAATTACGTATGCAATCTATCTTTGGAATTGTTATCCTGCAAAACATGTTTACAAATACCTATCTTATTGTTTGCGCCATTTCTTGAATCGTTTTTAAATCTTTACCTTGAAAATCATTGAAATTCTAACTTGGTTTTGAACAACAAGACTCGTTATTATCCTCACTGCGAGGTGGATATAATGGTTCATAAACCTTCGTAACTTGTAGTCATGGGTTTGGCATAAAGGAGAAGACGTAACTTGGTATGTGTCCAAGTGTTTCACCTTCATTTATGACAAAACCTAACCTCCGTGTTCCCGTAAATCTCCTGTTTAACTTTTCATCCACTAGGTGCCTCTTATTTTAAATGTCATGATGACAATTGGTGCATTAAAGACCGATTGACTAAAAATTCAATTCGACCTATTATCTCACAACGTTGAGAAAGTGATATGTATCTGTTTCAAATATTCGTATACCATGGTATAGCGTTAAAACATCGATCGTTATTTGAACGATTGATTCATTCTCTGTTTTTAATAATATTCTTAACCATCGTCGTGAATTCATTCCAAGATCTTCGCATAGAGTATTATTCTTAGACCGATGGTTGGTCAAAGGAGAAATACATATTCACAAGATATGCGTTAAGGTCGTTTCATATGATGACGTTTGGGATTCTTAAATTCTGACGGTTAACCTTTCTTATCATTGTTGGCCTCTTATTTATTTCTAGACATCACCTTACCATGAATTTTATTCTGGAAGTTGTGATTTATAAGTCTAATATACCATGGTAACTTGTCCTCATTTCCAACATTTCATCTCAAAACGTCTCACATTTCACTGATAGGGTTCAAATTGGCATGCATTATGTCAAGAATTGTAAGATTCCATCAGTGAAGCGTTTCATCTGTAATTAAACGTCAATCACTATTAGTTTGAACACTTATCTTTCATTTTAACTCTTTTGCTCATTTAAGTTCATTTTTAATTTTGAAACGAAATTCTTTAAAGTAGGGGAGACGATAACATCTTGTATTAACGTTCATTCTTAATCAACGTGAAAGCTTATAATGTTAACTAGAAGCCACACACTTTAGACTCTCTTTTTACCTCTAATGGCTCTACCATTGCATATAAAGTAAACACTAAAGCGGTCAGCTTAATCGATGATGAATTTTCTTCTTTTGATACATATTCAAAACCTGAAAGTTCTTCAAACTGTACCTCAGAAAATGAGAACACAAACTGCATCAAGAAAGAAAAAGAGAATCACTATGATCTATCTGAGGCTTCATGTTCACCTTCTGATTCACTTGAGAACGTGAGGATCAAATGAAATCCAAGCGTCCTCATCTTTTCGACTCAGTCTCTTCGTAAACAAATTTCGGGACGAAATTTCCTAAAGTAGGGGAGACTGTAACATCTCGTATTTTCACGACGTATTAATACCTTTTAAATGTTAAATAATAATAATAATAATAATAATGATAATAATAATAATAATAACAATAATAATAATTATAATAATAATAATAATAATAATGATAATAATAGTAATAATAATAATAATAATATTAATAATAATGATAATAATAATAATACTATTAATAATAATAATAATAACAATAACATTAATAACAATAATAAAGTCCAGGGGTGATTCTTGTACTTTATCAAACTTTAAAAGACATTTTGTACATAAAATAACAAAAGGAAAACCGCAGGGACCATTCGTGTAAATATTTCAAAAAACCCAATTGCTCTCTCTCTCCTGCCAGAATTCCGGCCACCGCCGGCCGAGCTCCGGCGAGCTCCAAAAACACAAAATCACGCGGTTTTGACTCAAATTAAAGGTCCCGACACCCTCACGACCAAGATTCGAATCCAAAGCACCTTTAAACACGCGTTAATCATCGATTTACAGCACCACATTAGATCCAACTTTATTCCCGACCGTTCAACGGTCGGTTAACCCACTCAAACCTTACAATTGACCAAATTAACCCCGCACTAACCGATTATGGATCGTTCATAATGATTCTTTGAACACAATTGCATCAAAAACACACTCGAACACCACCATTCGAACACCACTCGAAGTCGGACCTGCAACTCAAATTTAACCCCATCTTCAATCGATTTCATTCGAAATTAACATAGGGCTTTGCTTCCAAATCACCATTCGAAGCTTCCCTAAAGTTTAATTCGATTATAATCAACGTTTGAACATCATTCGATTGACACATTGTCGCGGTGTGTTCATCGACGAGTTCAACATCAATTCATCATCATAAGGGTAAATTACACACACTCACATACTCGTTTTAACATGGGGAATGAAAGCCCCATGAATTCGGATGCATTTGATATCGAATCGGTAGTCAATTTGGGCTTCGATCGAACTAGGGCTCGAATGGGTTAGGGGAAGCGGGTTAAAGAAGCATAAAATTAACTGGGAACCAGTTTAACCGCGGCTTAGGCCTTTGGTTCACTGGTCCCATGCTCCCATGCCAAACAGGAGGTCCCGGGTTCGACCCCGGGCACCTACACCTATTTTTTTAAAGCATTTTAAGCTATAAAAAATTCAGAAAAATTTCTAAAAATTATAAAAATGTGTTTACAAACATTAAATATTTTTAAAACCGCCTCAATATTTTTTGGAATTTATCTTAACATTTTATTTATTTATTTTTATTATTTATTTTAAATAAATAAAATAAGTAGTTTAATTTCCTATAAAAATAGACTTTAAACAATGGTTAAAATCACTAAATTATTATTGGTTCAAATAATATTTATGTATTATTGCTTAAATCATGATTAAATATAAAAGTTTTATATTTAAATCGCTCCAAGAACATTTTTATTTCTTTTAGTCATTTAAATAATTAAATACTTTAATTAATTGACATATAATTAATTAATAAAATTAATTATTTATTCTTTCCGTATTTTAACAATCAATCAAATGGTCAAGTGTATTGATACATTTATTTAAAATTTTAAACATAATCACTTTTGATAAATTCATTCAAACTAAATAAAATTGGTTTATTTAAACTACCATTCAAACCAAATGGAAACCCCAAATTCCTATCGAAACACTAGTTCGCGTTAAAACGTTAACCTTGTTAATAAACTTAAACTTGTAAAATGTATATTTTTAGGTATCTCGTGAAGGACTACGCCGAAACGACGCTTAAGATTATTTCTTATTAATCATCCAAAATATATACTTAATCGCCAAGTGAGTATTTCTATACCCCTTTTTCTTATTTTCACACTTTGGGGTGAAACATGTTACTTATTAATCATTGCACTTGTAAACGTTTGGATTCTTGTAAACTTATGGCAATTTACTTGTGAGTTGTGGTTAGTTGAACTTTTGTGGTTACCATGTTATGGCGTCATATGTACAATCATTAACTATTGCTAGCCCAGCGAAGTCATAGATCTATGCGTAAGACAAGCCTGCTTGGTTGATCTAAGTACACTTAGCTGATCGTATATACTTTAACGTTAATAGAATATTAACGTCGTTTGATACTTGTAAAACATTGTCGAGGTTTGATTGTTGCATTGTTCATAACATCCCTAATCACTTTATTCACTAATTTACAACATAAATTGCCATCTTTATATACTTATGTATTCAAAACTATAGAATGCTCACCAACAATATGTTGACCCTTATTTTTAACATGTTTCAGGCAATAGCGTTATGTGGCTGTGAACAATCGTAACTCTCACGCCTCGACGATTCCGCCGTCAAGGTTGGGGTGTGACACCTAAAGCAACTCAATGTTTTTGGAGGCGTCTCAAATGTAGATGACTAGATGAACCAAAATACCAAAGCAACTCCTAAATCAAATTAAACAATAATAATTAACAATTTTCAAACAATGCAAATCTGAAAGCCCTAAAATCAGTTTACAAATTAAACAAGGTATACAATGATTCTAGCAAATCAGAAATCCCAAATCAAATATTTCAAGCAAAGTATATATTCTAAACACAAAGTATGGAAAAGAACTAAAGCACTAAATGTAACATCGCGTATTTTCGGTAAAAAAAATACATAATAATAATAATAATAATAATAATAATAATAATAATAATATAATAATAATAATAATAATAATAATAATAAATAATAATAATAATAATAATAATAATATAATAATATTGATAATATAATAATCCAAACTTCAAGGGGTTAATTAGTAATTTATGAAACTTTAAAAGAAACTTTTGTACATAAATGATAACAAATGAAACCACAGGGACCCAATGTGTAATTTTTTTAAATCCCAACCCCACCCCCGTCGACTCTTCCCCCTCCGGCCACACCTTCCGGCCGTTTCTCCGGCGACCCAAATCACCCCAAACCACTCGATTTCAACCAAATTAAAAACTCCCGACAGCTTACCTGGAAGATTCGAACCCATGTGAGTGCGATTAGATCAGACCCAACCACTCCCTTCTTCCCCGATCGCACCCGATGTTGTCAGCAACTTTACACGTCTAAAACACATAAAAAAATTCTAAAATAATCAAATTGATCAAACCTGAACACTAATATATATACCACTAATCGATTACCACTACCAATTTCATCCCAAACAAACCCAAACACCACCCCGACATCCCCCTAAGCCGCGGACCTGCAACTCTATAAAAACCCATTCTCCAATCGATTATAACTAAATTGGTTAAAGGGCTTTTAATCTCTATCATCATATGAAGCTTCCTACGAAATTAATTTGAATTCCATCAAGTTTTGCTCACCCTTCGATCACCACATTGACCGCGACCTGTTCATCGATGAGTTCAACACCAATTCGTCATCATACTGGTAATTCGACACACACACACACTCGATTCTTCATGGGGAACAAAAGCCCCATTATTTCAGATACTATCAAGATCGAATTCGTGTTCAATTTGACTGGGATTCGATCTAGGGCTCATACGGGAATTGGGGTTCGATGGAGATTGTGTTTAAAACAATTTAAATCCGGGTTATTATCGCGGCTGTATGCCTGGTTCACTGGTTACCCATTCCCATGCCATTCTTGAGTTCCCGGGTTCGACCCCGGGCACCCTCAAACATTTTTTTTTGCCTTTTTGGAGCCTTTAAAAATTCCAAAAAAATTCCTAAAAATCATAAAAATATCTTTACAAACATTAAATTTTTAAACAACTTAATTATTTTTTGAAATTTATTTTCACATTTTTATCTATTTTATTAAATGTTTTAAATAAATAAAAATCACAAATATTACAAAATTATTGCTATGAAAGTGAACTTTTAATAATAATTAAATTTACTAAATTATTATTCGACACTATATTACTTTTAATTTATTCAAGAAAATTACAATCATATATGTTTTATAGATTAATTACAAAAGTCGTTTTATGATATTTAAAATAATTAAATATATTAATTAATTATCATGTAATTGATTAATAAAATTAATTATTTTTCCCACACATTAACAATAAATCAAACAGATACGTATACTGATACATATATTTTTTAATTAATTCTAAACATAATGACTTTCAAATTTATTTTATTTATTTCAAAACATTTCAACTAAATAAATCACTTTATTTAAACTACCATTCAAAACCCAATGGAAACCCCAACCTATTCCCAATTCTCATATTATTATTAGAGTAAATTGTCATTATCGTCCCTGTGGTTCGGTGAAAATTACCACTTTCATCCAATAGTTTATTTTTTCGCATCTAGGTCCCTGTGGTTTACAAATCTTGTCATATTCATCCAGACCGTTAACTCCATCCAAAATTCTCCGTTAAACGAGGGGTATATTGGTCATTTTACATGTATGTTTATTTTTCTATTTTTTAAACCCTATTTATATATCCCCTTTAAATAAATTGCTATTTTAGTCCCTGTACTTTGGGCATATTTGCCAATTCAATCCAAAAAACCCACCACATTGGCATAAAACATCATATCACCACCATCCGTGATGGAACCACCATGTAGACGTAGGGTACAAATAACCCACACAAGACCGGGTACCCGAACCTAGAAGCCCGGCCCATGCGAGCGGAACGGGTAAGCCGGTAGGACACGTGCCCCGCATTTAATTACATCGGAATCACCCCAATCATAACCGATAAGTTAGTAACGGTCGGAGAACATAAAAGGTAACGGATTTGCTGGGGAATAATCTCTGTAAATCAGCACATGGTTATAGCAGACAAACATTATAAATACCAGGTAAGGAGGACGAGATCCTCACAGAAGAATACACACAAAAACTCCCCCTTTATTCTCCCTATCACATATTTCCATTCAACCAATACTTACTCTCACGCCGGAGGGTCGTTAAAGGGAGATTTCCCCTGGAACGCCTTAACTGGTGTTGTTTTCAATATGCGTAGGTGTGAAGCTTCAGAGAGCATCGGTGGATCGAAGTTCAACAAGACTAGAACCATCCAGAGTTAGACCTCGTATTTACACACACACACCACCACTATGCCGTGAAACCACCACCACGCCATTACAAGAACCATCAAATCATCACCACCACCCTATCATAAAACCACCAACACTACACCAGACAAGCACTACCACCACACATTAGATCTCCGACATCATACACTAGATCACCACTACCATGTGGACCCTAGAAACCAACCGTTAATCTCGAACTTATAATAAACCCCTTCGAAAACGTATATGGAGCCCTTGAAAACGAGTATTATAGAGGTATTAGTAGGGATTGATGTGCATTTTCGAAGTGGTATGTTACAAGTCCAATATGATTGTCGATTTTAGGGTTTACTTGGTAGTGACAATCCGATGTGTGTGGTGGTGGTGGGCGCTCTGGTGTGGTGTTGGTGGCTTTGTGATGGGGTTGTGGTGGTGGTTTGGTGGTTCTTGTGAAGGGTAGTGGTGTGGTGGTTATTTTGGACTAAATTGGCAAATACGCCCAAACCACAGGGACTAAAATAACAATGTATTTAACGAGTATATATTAAATCAGGTTTAAAAAAAGAAAAATAAAAACATATATGTAAAATGACCAATATACCCCTCATTTAACGGAAATTTTGGATGGAGTTAACGGACTGGATGAATATGACAAGATTTGTAAACCACAGGGACCCAGATGCGAAAAAACAAACTATTGGATGAAAGCGACAATTTTCACCAAACCACAGGGACGAAAATGACAATTTACTCTTATTATTATTATTCTAATTCGAGGCACCGTTCCTTAGGTTTAATCATAAGGAAATCGTAGGCGTCTAATCTATCACGTCCAAATTCAAATCTCATCAATCAAGTGAGTATTCATATCCCCTTTTTATATCATTTCCTATTTGGGGGAAATCATGTGATACAATATATTCAATCATGATATTCTATTGTTATTTCATTTTAAATTCAATTCAAGACAGGTTATGTTATTACTTGCAATTATGTGAACATACTGTGATAAACTGGACGACAGTAAAACCCTAATTCAATCAATCAATCCTGGTATCAATGGTAGATCTACTGGTTTGGATAACTCACCCCATATGGCTTTCGAGTGGTGATTATGCCAGAGGCAGGAGTTAATCTATGGTGTATGTGTGGAGTCTATTATATGCAAGTGTCAAGTCAAGGGGTTGTTATTGTGTCAGTTTATCTATATGCTTTACTATTGCAATATAAGTCTTAACGTTACCTTGTGAATTGGATTATTCTCAATCAATCAATCAATCTATATGTATACTCAAAACTATGATTACTCACCAGCTAATTCGTTAGCTGACTTTATTTTCTCACATGATTTCAGGTTAAGCAAGTTAGTGGACTTCTACATGCTCATGTAAGACCCGGACTTAGTCAAAACAAAAGACAATTACTATTTGTGACTTTAACTGTTGTATTTGTATCTGTTGAATTTATGCTATCCTGTAATCTGATATTAATATTATTTCCACTATTAGACAATCATGTGTTATGAACAATCAATCATTCCCTCGTCCGCTCCGATGATTCCGCCGTCGGTCGGGGTGTGACAGATTGGTATCAGAGCCATGGTTATAGGGAATTAGGTTATTAGAAATGGAATGACCTAGACTATAACTAAGAACCCTTACACATGAGTCCTCTCATGTATTTTATATGCATAGATAGGATTATATGTGCTTTACATGTTTATACTTGATTATGTGATTATATGTCTTATGTGATTCTTCTTATACTTAGAATCTTATCAATGTACACACAAATCTTAAACCATATTCTAAGGCATTGTGTGCCTAATTCAAGTGATTTCAAACTCCAAAACTCGATTGTTATTCATGGTTTTTAAATTCGTCAAAGTCTGTGTCTTACAACTTGAAACATGCTATGCTGGAAGAGTGGGATGCCTGTATCTCGGGGTGTTCTGTCTAGACAAGGTATTCGTATAAATCCAAATCAACCGATGGATCTGTCTACCTTACCTGGGAACCCTCGGGATGAGTATCTGCTTATAGGTACGCATGTCTTCAATGAGGTTGTGTTAGACATAACACTTTGATTAGTCAATGTATTCGCTTTGATTTACGAATCAAACGATTACACTCGGAACATATCATTGTTATTATGCCAAATTCCTGATTATCGTTTTCATGTTGTATAGCTCATATTACCCAATTCTCATAAAATATCTTAATGATATTCCAGAATGTCTACTCGTCAAATCCGTTCACGGTCTAGAAACTCTGCCCGTAAGATTTCTGCTATTGTAGTACGTGAAGTTACTGCGGTCATCCCAACTCTACTTACCCATTTGCACCAAGGCAACAATGTTGTTCAAAACCCAACTGCACCAAACCCTCTCCAAACTTGTACTTACAAGCACTTCAGTTCTTGCAATCCCACTAAGTTCAGTGGAACTGAAGGAGCCACCGGATTACTACAGTGGTTTGAAAGCATCGAGAACACTTTCCTAAACAGTGAATGCCCTGAAAATCTAAAAGTCCGGTATGCCACAAGTGTTCTCCAGAAACGAGCACTTGGTGGAACGGAGAGAAACGAACCCGTGGAACTGAAACTGCTCTAGCCTTAACATGGACTGAAGTTAAGGAGCTCATGACTAAAGAGTCCTGCCCAAGAAATGAAGTCCGGAAACTGGAAGCTGAGTTCTGGGAATTAACCCAAGACAGTGGCGAGAACCTAGCATACACTAACCGATTCCACGAACTGAGCCTTTTGGTACCGCATCTTGCTACCCCTACCTCCCGAGCCATCGAGAAATACATTGGTGGTCTACCCATGCAAATTCAGGATACGGTGCTAGGAAGGAATCCTTCAACACTAGAAGATGCTATCAGGCTGGCTGCACAGTTAACCGATAATCATGTGAAAGCTGGTTCTTTAACCAAGAAAGGATCGAAGAAAAATACCGATAAACTTCCTAACGAAACCGTCAAATCCGACCAAGCCGAGCTTTCTAAGAACAAGAAGAGGAAGGCTAACTCTCAAAACTTTGCTGTGATTACCCCTGCTGTGCCAATTAATCAAGTCCCTCTAACTCGTCAACCAGCAGTAAACAACCAATCACTAATGAAAAAGTCATACGCTGGACCCTATCCGCAGTGTAACAACTGCAGTTATCACCATCCCGCTAACATTCAGTGTCGTCAATGCACAAACTATGGTCGTTTGGGTCATACATTCAACGTGTGCAGGAGTGCTGCTAAAGCTCCGACCAATGCACCAGTTCACCAACATCTTCCTGCAATTACCCAGGGTCGTGCATGCTATCAATGTGGTGATCCGAACCATTTTCGTAATCGATGCCCTCAACTTATCAGCCTAGTTCCTACGGCTCAAGGACGTGCTTTCAACATTAATGCTTAACAAGCTCAAGCCACCAATGATGTGGTGTTGAATAATTCTTGTCCTTGATTTCGTCTTCATGATGTAATTCAAGATTTGTAATCGTGATTTCCTTTTGTTACATTGATGTAATTTGAAAATTTCTAAATTTCTAATTGAGATACTTTTCCTTTCGTTGTTAAGTCGAACTTTGAACCGCATGCACCGTGGGAGATACGAGTGTCCTAAATGATTTTAACTCATCAAAACAGGGGTGATTCCCTTATTTTGGTGATGATTCTTTATTCGTTTCAATAAATGGTTTCCAATAATATGTTTTATGAAATTTCATCCTCTGGATTAGGGTGATTTTCTTATCTCGAGGACTGACTTCAATTATTCACTTTGAAACTTGCATTTCACAAATGACATGATCTCACCAAAATAGGATTGAAACCCGTACTTTGGTGACAAATGTCAATCTTCGATTGTTTTCTTAAAGCTCAATCATCAAGATACTCGTGAAATTCATACCTTGATGTGATTGTATTTTCTCAAATGAAACGACCTCGTCAAAGTAGGAGTGAATTCTGGATTTTGACGAGGAAGTCTATCTTATTATATTTTGTTTTTGTAAAATTCATCGTTAAGATATGAGTGATTTCCCTTACCTTAATGGTGAGTTATCTCGTCTTATTTCTATAGATCCCCAGATCGAACTTTTTGATTGGAAGGTTAGTGGTCATACCTTGAGAGTACACCATCAAGTTAGGGGTGAAAACCATACCTTGATGACTATTCTCATTTCTTGATCATCAACTTACCAAGGTTGTAATCAAGTGACGAAAGGCATGTAGTAACTTGAAGGGTGAAATAATATTAGTGTTTCGACCTATCAAGCTAAAGCATGATCTCTGAACTTGAACAGAGACCTGATCATTTTAGGTTGATTTTGATTCCCAACTTGGGACATTTAAATTCTTATATCGATTGCTTTCCCTTTATTCTCATGTTTTGATTTGATCTAGCTACATCAAACCATTTATTCCTTATTTATCGACTTTCATTGTGAGTTATCATCAAAACCTGATTACGTGATGGTAGTCTTCCTAAACAATCTTTTGTCAAGTAAAGATATTATCTCTGATCGTGATAGCCGCTTCATCTCTCGTTTCTGGAAAAGTCTCCAATCAGCTCTCGAAACTCAACTGAATCTTAGCACAGCCTATCACTCGCGAACCGACGGTCAGACTGAAAGAACGATACAAACCTTCGAGGATATGCTCCGGGCTTGTGTCACTGTTTTTAGTGGATCGTGGGATTCTCATCTTCTGTTGATTGAATTCTCTTACAATAACAGTTACCAGACCAACAGATGGCACCATTTGTGGCCTTGTATGGTCTGAAGTTGGTGAATCACAAATTACTGGTCCGGAATTAATACAAGAAACAACCGACAAAATTCATAAGATCCGTGATAACTTGGTTACTGCTAGAAATCGTCAAAGGCTTTATGTTGATAAAAGACGTAAACCCATGGAATACAATGTCGGTGATCTCGTACTTCTTAAGGTATCACCTTGGAAGGGAGTGATTCGCTTTGGAAAGAAAGGGAAACTAGCACCTCGTTACGTGGATCCATTCAAAGTGCTCGAGCGAATTGGGGAAAGTGGCCTACAAGCTTGAACTACCCTGAGAACTCAGCAATATACATCCGACGTTTAATGTTTCAAATCTCAAGAAAAGTCTTGCCGACGAAAATTTCCACATTCCACTCGACGAAGTCTAGATTGATGAATCTATGCACTTTATTGAGAAACCTGTGGAAATTATGAATCGAGAAGTCAAACAACTCAAACGTAGTAGGATACCCATTGTCAAGGTCCGCTGAGAATCTAAACGTGGCCCAGAATTCACCTGGGAACGTGAGGACCAAATAAAATCCCAGTATCCTCATCTTTTCGTTTCAGCCTCCTCGTGAACAAATTTCGGGACGAAATTTCCTAAAGCAGAGGAGACTGTAACATCGCGTATTTTCGGTAAAAATAAATAATAATAATAATAATAATAATAATAATAATAATAATAATAATAATAATAATAATATTGATAATAATAATAATCCAAACTTCAAGGGGTTAATTGGTAATTTATGAAACTTTAAAAGAAACTTTTGTACATAAAATGATAACAAATGAAACCACAGGGACCCAATGTGTAATTTTTTTAAATCCCAACCCCCACCCCCGTCGACTCTTCCCCCTCCGGCCACACCTTCCGGCCGTTTCTCCGGCGACCCAAATCACCCCAAACCACTCGATTTCAACCAAATTAAAAACTCCCGACAGCTTACCTGGAAGATTCGAACCCATGTGAGTGCGATTAGATCAGACCCAACCACTCCCTTCTTCCCCGATCGCACCCGATGTTGTCGGCAACTTTACACGTCTAAAACACATAAAAAAATTCTAAAATAATCAAATTGATCAAACCTGAACACTCATATATATACCACTAATCGATTACCACTACCAATTTCATCCCAAACAAACCCAAACACCACCCCCGACATCCCCCTAAGCCGCGGACCTGCAACTCTATAAAAACCCATTCTCCAATCGATTATAACTAAATTGGTTAAAGGGCTTTTAATCTCTATCACATATGAAGCTTCCTACGAAATTAATTTGAATTCCATCAAGTTTTGCTCACCCTTCGATCACCACATTGACCGCGACCTGTTCATCGATGAGTTCAACACCAATTCGTCATCATACTGGTAATTCGACACACACACACACTCGATTCTTCATGGGGAACAAAAGCCCCATTATTTCAAATACTATCAAGATCGAATTCGTGTTCAATTTGACTGGGATTCGATCTAGGGCTCATACGGGAATTGGGGTTCGATGGAGATTGTGTTTAAAACAATTTAAATCCGGGTTATTATCGCGGCTGTATGCCTGGTTCACTGGTTACCCATTCCCATGCCATTCTTGAGTTCCCGGGTTCGACCCCGGGCACCCTCAAACATTTTTTTTGCCTTTTTGGAGCCTTTAAAAATTTCAAAAAAATTCCTAAAAATCATAAAAATATCTTTACAAACATTAAAATTTTTAAACAACTTAACTATTTTCTGAAATTTATTTTCACATTTTTATCTATTTTATTAAATGTTTTAAATAAATAAAAATCACAAATATTACAAAATTATTGCTATGAAAGTGAACTTTTAATAATAATTAAATTTACTAAATTATTATTCGACACTATATTACTTTAATTTATTCAAGAAAATTACAATCATATATGTTTTATAGATTAATTACAAAAGTCGTTTTATGATATTTAAAATAATTAAATATATTAATTAATTATCATGTAATTGATTAATAAAATTAATTATTTTTCCCACACATTAACAATAAATCAAACAGATACGTATACTGATACATATATTTTTAATTAATTCTAAACATAATGACTTTCAAATTTATTTTATTTATTTTAAAACATTTCAACTAAATAAATCACTTTATTTAAACTACCATTCAAAACCCAATGGAAACCCAACCTATTCCCAATTCTTACATTATTATTATTATTCTAATTCGAGGCACCGTTCCTTAGGTTTAATCATAAGGAAATCGTAGGTGTCTAATCTATCACGTCCAAATTCAAATCTTATCAATCAAGTGAGTATTCATCTCCCCTTTTTATATCATTTCCTATTTGGGGGAAATCATGTGATACAATATATTCAATCATGATATTCTATTGTTATTTCATTCTAAATTCAATTCAAGACATGTTATGTTATTACTTGTAATTATGTGAACATACTGTGATAAACTGGACGACAGTAAAACCCTAATTCAATCAATCAATCCTGGTATCAATGGTAGATCTACTGGTTTGGATAACCCACCCCATATGGCTTTCGAGTGGTGATTGTGCCAGAGGCAGGAGTTAATCTATGGTGTATGTGTGGAGTCTATTATATGCAAGTGTCAAGTCAAGGGGTTGTTATTGTGTCAGTTTATCTATATGCTTTACTATTGCAATATAAGTCTTAACGTTACCTTGTGAATTGGATTATTCTCAATCAATCAATCAATCTATATGTATACTCAAAACTATGATTACTCACCAGCTAATTCGTTAGCTGACTTTATTTTCTCACATGATTTCAGGTTAAGCAAGTTAGTGGACTTCTACATGCTCATATAAGACCCGGACTTAGTCAAAACAAAAGACAATTACTATTTGTGACTTTAACTGTTGTATTTGTATCTGTTGAATTTATGCTATCCTGTAATCTGATATTAATATTATTTCCACTATTAGACAATCATGTGTTATGAACAATCAATCATTCCCTCGTCCGCTCCGATGATTCCGCCGTCGGTCGAGGTGTGACACTAAAGCATATATTCTAAACAATAACTAAAGCACACAATGATTTTAAATAGGAGACAAATGCCCTGTGCACAACTTACCGGCTGAAATCGAATAGAAGACCCTTTTTAAGATTCAACTTACAGGAGAAGAACACACAATAGAAGCAAGTGCAGCACAAGCAGAAGCAGGAGCAGAGAGGAAGCAAAATCGAGTGCACAAGCAGCGGTGCAGCATAAGCCGCCAGCACAAGCGCACAAGCATTGCTCGCCGGCTGAAATCGAGTGTGGAACTCCCCCTCGCCGGCGGCCGGCCGCCCCTGAACCGAAGGTAGATACTCCGATTGTCCGAACTCGGAACTCCGAATCAATTCGTTGCGGTCGAAATTCGAAGCGTAGCAGCGTTAGCGTAGCAGAAGTGAGAGAACCGAAGGTCCGATTGGATCTTAACTTCATGTTTCATCCGTTCGTTTCAGCTCCTCGCCGCCGCCGGCTGGTCGCCCGCCCCAAGCCCCCAATCAAAACTCTGCACATTAATTTTCTATCTCCCGAGTTCCAATTTCTGGTTTGAAGTTTCTCACAATCCCACTTTCCCTTTGATTCCCGTCGATGTTCAAGAATCAACAAAGAAACCTAGTTTAAAATTTTTTTTGGGTTTAATGGGATTTGAACATATGTGATGGCCTATTATATTTAGTGGCCCTAAAGCCCTAGCTTGTTTTTACAAGTTTATGGGCCGGCCCTGGTTACTTCTTACTAAAACAATCACCAGAGAGTAGTGTTGTTTCGCCTAGAAAAAGAGCCTTTTTTGTCTCCAATGAAGACACTATCATTATCCTGTGCATAATAATTGACAATCACTTACTCTATATGATTTTACAATGTTCATGAATAATGATGTACCACGATTGATGCAACCTTTACCTAAATGTGCTATAGTCACTTGCCTGTCATTTGTATTACAACATTTGTCCAACAAGATTCATCAAAATAAACATTTGATTTTTAGATTACTTTTATCTGTTTTCAACTAGTAGTAAGATGGTAAAATGAATATACCGTTTGAATCAGTAACTTCCTAGCGACTTGATCATTCACTTGGTCCCATATGAAATTAACATGAAGCCAACACGTCCCGACTAATTCAAACTAATTCAGGCTTATAGCCTAAAGAAAATATTAATTGTCCTAATTAAACACGGTAAATTTACTCGACTAAACCCAGCTAAATAGTAGCTTGGTCAATGTTCGTTTCAACTTTTTTTTTTGTTGCATGACCAAATGTTAAGCCCAATTTTATAAATAATTAACTATGATGATAATAGATCATATAAACACTAATTTAATACAGTAGTTTCACTTATAATTTTTATGACTTTTAGCATATATAACACATGAAAAATAATAACATCCACAACAAGCCAAGTAAGAACTATGCTTGGTTATGATTATCACCAATCCATCATTAATTATGATCTTTCTTTTAAAACCCAACTAGTAACCAAATCGACAGAAAGGACATCATAATCAACATCTACATATAATAGAAACTTTTATTCGCTCAAAACCACATAACAAACAACCAACCAACCTTGCACCTTACATAATCGAAAACAAAAACACCAAACCACAGATTATTGATTTATTTCACTCCATCACACGAGATTCACAGTACGTACGTATGTACAAACCAAAACCACCATAACAACCTAACCAGCGATATCAATAGCCTTCACCTCCGGCTTCTTCTCCTCCACCTTCGGCACCGTCACCGTCAGCACACCGTTCTCCATCGCAGCCTTCACGTCTTCCATTTTCGCATTCTCCGGCAACCTGAACCTCCTCAAGAACTTCCCAGAGCTCCTCTCAACCCTATGCCACGTGTCATTCTTCTCCTCACTCTCTTTGCTCCTCTCACCACTTATCTGCAACACCCTCCCATCTTCAACCTCCACCTTAACCTCCTCCTTCTTCAGCCCAGGTAAGTCCGCCTTGAACACGTGAGCCTCCGGAGTCTCCTTCCAGTCGATTCTCGCGTTCGCGATCGCTGCGGTTTCGCGTGATGATTCGGGGAGGTTGGTGAGGACGCTGGAGAACCCCTGAAATGGGTCCCAGATTTCGCTGGAGAATGGGTCGAATACGTTGGTTCGACCGCCGGTGAAAAAGCTTGGGATGATCGACATGGTTGAAGAGTGAAATGAACTTTGATGTTGTAATCTGAGATCGAGTGAAGAGATGAAAGGGGGGTTATTTGTTATTTATAGGAGGGGGGAGTGAGGTGGCGAGTTCAAGTTGCAATTCTAAGAGCTTCTGTATCTATCTGGAGAGAAATATGGATAGACCAGTTTTTAAAAATATTATATGTTTGGACAAATATTGATGTCTCGAAGGGTCCGATGATCGCTTTCCGATCAAATAATTATCCATTTATTTCTTTCGTAATTTATAGTTAAATATTAATAATATATCAACTTGAAGATGCATTAATTATTATATCATGTGTCCTTCATCCGTAGTCCAAGCGGCCCTCTCAATGTGGAGGTTAGGGGTTCGAACCTCTTTGGCAACAGTTTGGGGACATTTAAAGTAATGAAGAGAATTTTCGTTGAGTCAATGTTGCGGAGGCCGATTCTCAGAGCTCGACCCCGGTTTTCATCCGACTGTTTCTCTGAGGGGTGATCCGGCTGTTTCTCCAGAGGGGTAACCCTTGTGGAAGCAGTACGTTTTCCGGGGGAACGTCGTAACCAAGTCTGACAATCCAGCGTGGACCCGGTTCAGACAACATAGTCTGGGACAGATCTTGGCTAGGGTCGCCCGATGGGAGATGTGACATTGGGTCACTCATAAGAAAAAAATTATTATATCATGTGCATAAGAGGTTGTACGTATTTTTTTTCTTTTTAATTTTTGTCTTAGACCTTGTACTTTTACATATTTCACAATTCAAGTTTCAATTTTAGTGCGTGATACTTTTTATCTTTTACAAATGTTTCCATTTATGGTCTAAATCTTGAGAGTTTACACGATGTAACGTGTACGTGTGGTTTAACGTAATTATGTTTATTTTTCCCTTTAACATTTCTGTCGTAATTATGTTTTTAATGTTTTACGTTTCAGGTGTGTGGTTTTACTTTTCGTTTGGTTTAATATTTTCGTTTTTTTTATTATTTAATACTATTTTTTCTGGTGTTGAGGGTAACTGACGGACGTGACATTGGTGATATCTGACATGATTTTACGTCTCCTGTCGCAACATGTAGTGCTTAATACTAGTTATTTATTGAAATCAACTTACAAGAACAACTATTATAAGTTTTTATTTACCAAATAGAAGATCGGATACATTGCAAGTTTCTTAACGAAAACTTATATCGATTATCTATGTGCACCTTACGGAATTTAAGCTATCGACTTGTTTGGATAGAATGAAGACATTTTATCCATCACTAGTGGGCGCCCGCGCGCGTTGCGTCGCAAACATCACGTTAAATTAAAAAAGATGTTGTAACAACAAATGGGTGGAAGCATCTTTATATGATCTTTGTGTAGTCAAAACTTATGGAGTGCAAGACCCTTTCCTATTTTATCCATAACCCATTTAACACTCTAAAGATGAAACAGGACCTAAACAACACACTCATGAGTATATGGATAAATGAATTATTAGAAAAACATTAATTACTTACAGAGTAATCTTCTCTGTTCTAATCTACAAGCACATGAACAGAGATGGTTCTTGACCACCATAGAAACCTCCGAATAGCAGCTTGCTCCAGTTCAACAATCTGTCTTGAACCTTCATCAAGTTAAACCTTTCTGGATAGTACTTCCTGACACAACAATGGACATTATTCAGCATAGAGTAAAAAAAACAACTATGAAAATCAAAATCTTGAAACATATCACGGGTAAAGGGGTTTAAAGAAGTATCTACCACCATATGCAAGATCAAGAGAATAATGGCCTGCTCTTTTTTATTTTTCTTTGTTCATACGAATGAAATAAAAGAGAACTATAAACAATGTTTAATCACCTGCCTGAATATTCTTGAAGACCCTTCTATTGTCCGGGTCAGTTAAAATGTTGTATACCGCATCTGGGGGCAAGCCCACGTTTGTTTTCACATTTAGTTGGCATAAAGATCCTTTGGGTACAACAACCTGAAAATTTGTTGGCATAAAAATGATTTGACTACCTTAGGAAAGTAGAGTATTTCCAGTTTTACCTCAATAGAAGGGGTTTGATCATCATCCCGCATTGGATTTTTCCTCCAGGCTTGCATTTGCTTCTCTAAACTGAATCTTGCATCCTTTAGTTTGAACATCTCCCTGTTTGATCCCTCTGTTGTTGTTGGTCTCCTGAACCTTGACTGCATCGTATGAATATAATTATCAGTTTTCAACAAGATCGAAGATAATATAATGATGTTTTAAAATCAGAAGAACAAATGGACCTTCAGATGCCTCTGAAATTTTCCAGGAAACTGTAATAATAAGCCTCTAAGTGCTGGAAGATTGATGCGTGGACGCTTGTTTATCTCTTGCATTTGGACATTTGGCCTTGAATTATTCGGTTGTTTTTCGCCCATCGATTTGAAATCAGTTGTGAACATCGAGTTTCTTAATAAAGTTCAACTGTCTTCCTGATAAAAAAACCCAAGTGACTCGGTTAATTAGATGCAACTACAAAAATCTCTAAATGTTACCACTGCCAGTGTCTGCTCAATCATGGTTCCAGTTCTAGATTTAGAACCACAGCTAAAGCTCAATCACATGACATGGCTCTATTTCAAGAGTTTATCAACCTATAAATGCAAATTAAAAAAATTGTTGATGAGAATCAAATCACAAATTAATAAAATTGTTGTTGATTCATAAACACTCACCTTGTCAATCCTTGCTCTCATAAAATCGCCTGATAAGTACTCGAAAACAAGATCTCCCTGCTCTGCCCAGCTGCCAAAAGCAACATGTTTGCTGTAAATAGTTTTATATACTTTTTTGCAAGTGGTCCAATGGTTACATAAGCATTAGTTGCATAAGCTGTATGAGAAAATTCTTCTTCCTGTATGTGAAAGATGGTATAGCTAAAAGGGTATAATTTATATACAGTTGCATACATATAAGATGAGCTTAATACTGATCCTGAACTATCTGAAATCAGGGGGTGCATTGTCTCATAAACCTAAGTCAAATGGTTAGTACAAACAACCAATAATAAATATATCATTTATAGTATCTATATAATTATGCATCCAACATGAGCTAATGACAGAGTTATATAAAACTACATGAGATTCATCGAAGGAAATAATCTCATAAAACCCGAATCAGATAACAAGTTCTTATTGAACATCTAATTCAAAACTAAAGCGCCCAACAAACTCATAAAACCTAAATCAGATATGAGATCCACATGAAACACCAAACTGAGTTGGAAACAAAAAAAGGATGTACCCGGTGCATGAAGCTCCCACTTTGCACAGGGTCCGGGGAGGGGCCGGATCGCGAAGCGATCTGATGTACGCAACCTTTCCTTGCACAATTTTGTGCAAGAGGCTATGAGTTGGAAACAAAATCAAGAAAATAATCCCAAGTGAACAATAGCCTCAATCAACAAGAATAAAATTAAAACGGGTCCATGAGCTCAAACCCTTGTTGATTGCTTCACTCAACCTCATGGTCAAGGGCAGGCCTACTGTGTTTAGTTGTGACCTAATAACAAAGAGCATCAGCCCTTAACAAGTAAAATAATAAACCACAGCTTTGACATATTTTGACAAAGGAATAACAAATTCACATGGACTTGCCCTGTATACAATTAGGTTTTAATGAAGAAACAGAAGAGTTAACAAATAATCTAATAAACTTTTTTAAAAATCTATTTCTCACCTTGGATTATAGAATATTTTGAAACAACTATTTGTAGCAGCTGCATGAGCAGCAGCAGCAAGAAGTCCAATATGCATGTTATCACTTGATAGGACGGATGATGGCATGACAGTTTGTAGGCGGGTCGCAAGACGGATCCCCAAAAGGAGTTGATTTTTTTCATTCCTAATATTTTGTTTAACACATACACAAATATATCAGACGATTAATCAACAAGGTTGCATGACTTTTGTATTCATAAGATAAATAGTGGGTAACCCGCGTGTTGCGGCGGTGTGAAACATCAAATGAACTCATTTTTGCAAGAAAAAATAAACCTAATCTTAGTTTTATATTATAGCATTATTGGTCTTCTGTTGCAGTTGCATATAAATTTGTTTCATACATAATATGTATAGCCAAACAATCATAATTACAAGTCCACAGGTCATTTTAATTGCACCCTGCTGAAAAGAGTGATGCAAACTAACAGAAGTTCATTTTTTACAGTTCTGTTTCATGTGATGAATATGCACAAGAACAAAGTTACCATACCAATATGTTGGCACTTCAACAAAATGCATGAATCATGAAAATCCCAGTGGTTTGAAAAACTTGATAGTTGATACCATACCTAAGGTAGTTCAAGAGATTTGAAATGCCTCATTTGGCAATATAACAATACTCCATACCAGAATACGAGATCCACTATGGTTTTTGGAAATTCACATGAAAACGGTATCATCTAAATTTTGGATAAATTCATATATTTTCTATCAGTTTAAAGTTTAGGACTTCACAGATTCACTTCCCAAATTAAAAGTTCACCCCAATTTTACATAAATAGACTTAATCAACAAATGTAAATTGAAATACTTCTAGCAATAAAAAGCTCACCATTGCCTCTGATCATTAGTAGATTCTCGAAATTCAATATCACGTTGCCTCCGCTGTAACAGCGAGTATATACAATTGCAAGTCCGTGCAATCGAAACCTAAACAAAAAAGAACAGTAATACAGATAAAAGCAAAACTCAAACAACAAAATCATACATAAAGCCAAAAAATTCCAAACCGGATCAGTCGCAAACAGATCCAGAGAAGCTGGAAATCCAAATGTGACAAGAGTCTGTTTCAAATAGTTGGTACAATGATCCAAATTTCCCACATCAGCAAATGTGTACTCACTGCAAAATCGTACGGTGAGTCTTATAACAAATTTAAAACCCTAACTTGTGGCAAATAAAGGGAAAATGGTGAAATTTTACCTAGCTCCAAAGCTGGACTGTGTAGATAACAGATCGAGCGAACAGATTCACGGAAAACAAAGAAATAAGCATGAGAAACAAAGACATTGAAGATAGAATTACATAAGAAGGATGAGATAACCATACTCGGAGATTGAAATTCGTAGTGTCGCTTGAAGTCATTGTTGTGATGTGAGGATCTTCAGTGCAGTGGAATGCAGAGAGGGAGATACAGCGATGGAGTTTGAAGGCGGTGAAGAAGTTGCGATGAATGAATTGAGTAGCGGTTAAACCTGAGATCGTGAAGATAGACAGGCGGACGGGAAACGGCAGAGAGTGAAGTAGAAGAGGCGCGTCTTACAACCAAATTTGAAATTACAATCTTGCCCACCCAATATATTTTATATAGTAGTTAGAGATAATATGGGCTGCATATGAAATAAATTTTCAATGAACACTTTGTGAATTGTTTAATGAGAAAATTATTTATGTTTGTTTGTTTAATAAATGAACGCACACAAACAAAAAATTTTGTTTACTTAGTTGATGAATATTTGTTTGTTTTTGTTTTAATTAGATAAGTATTTGTAAACAATATATTTTCTTAATGAACAAACACGTATAAAAATAAAATCTCTTTAGTTACATACTTCTGAACAAGGAATGAAAAGTTCATTTGCTATTCTTTTTTTAACGGTAAATGTACGATCCTTTTTCGGATGATAAGTGTTATCTTAATCGGGTCCACCTATTCGTTTTCCTGCCATGACCGCACCCCCAACACCCTCAGGAAGAAACTCATTACTGAGAAAACCCCTGACTCAACTCTGAGCATTTACTCAGAATGAGACTTGAATCCATGAGCTCCCCTTATTATATATCATGGTACCTCACCCTAACCAGTTGGGCCATAAATCAACTCAGGCATTTTATTTATTGAATGGATATAAGCAATGCATTGTTCCTTTTCATTTAGTTCATTTGTAATCCTAACCCAAATGTATTGCAAGTATTTAACGGAGTGATACCTTTAACATTTCGAATAGGGTAAATCTATTAAATGATAACGCATATCTACCTCGAGTTAAATGTATAATTTGATTGATTTTGATACCAGCTTAGTATCCCGTGTAATACACGTGTTATATAAATAAATGTTAAGGAAAACTTCACATAATAGTAAACAAGCTTTAATATCGTTTCAATTAGGTCACTCATATTTTTATTTGTTCTAATCAGGTCACTAAAGTTTTAAGAGTGTTTCAGTTGGGTCCCTAATACTTTTATTTGTTCCAATCCAGTCATTAAAGTTTTAGGAGTGTTAATCAGGTCATTAATATTTTTTCATTGTTTTAAATACTTCACAAATTTTTTTAATATAATTCATTTTTTTATAAATATTGTTGATATTTTAAAAAAATCAATTTTTTAAATTTTTGTAACTTATAAATGACCTAATTAGAACAAACCTGAAACTTTAGTGATCTGATTAGGATAAAAATTTTACGAGTGACCTGATTGAACAAAAAACTTTATGAGTGACCTAATTAAAATAATTTTAAAACTTGATTACTATTTTACAAAGTTACCCCTAAATATTAAATAGTTAGTAATAAAAATTTTGGAAATTATAAAACAATATATTAAGATATGATATTATTAAAATTACGTATTAGTAAAGACTTTAAATAACAAACATCGATATCATATTTTAAACTTATATTTTATTTTTTTATTTTTAAAAGTACTTTTTGAAAATATAGTGCTTTAAATTTTCTTATGAAAAGTTTGAATTTTAATCCTTTTTTTTCATTAAAAATATATTTTTTAACAACACAAGTTTTTTAATTTTTAATTTTAAAAAAGTTTGATGTTTTGAAAGATTTCTTATTTATTAAAGAAATTATTTATATAGAAACTGCATTTATAAAAAGATTTCTTTTCTTAATTAATAAAAATAGTTTTAATCTTAAAATAAATTAATTAAAATTATTAGTAGTTAATACAATCATTTATTTAGATAGAGAAACTAGAGACTAAGATTTACAAGCTGTATCATTGCGGCATATGTCACAAAAAATCTTCTTTTATTAGTATACATAGATTATCTATTTTTTTCGAATAGTGTTATCAGTTGTTGCATATTAGTCGTTAAATCACGCCGAGATTAAATTTTTAAGTCGTTTAAAATCTCCGATACCAAGGGACAGTTGCGAGCGGTTTCATTATGTAATTGGCACCTACGATTTTAAAGGAAGCAAAAGTAGGGTAGTGCCGTTTAAAGATGCTTTACGTGACAAAAATAAGACTAGACTTCGAGAAAAAACCCAGTTTTTAACAAACTCATATTTACATGTTGTAAAAAAAACAAAAAGTCGTATTCAGAATTTTTTTATTTTAATATTACAAGCTATTAGAGAGCCAATAAATAATAAATATAGTTAATTGTTATTTTCATTCTAAGTTTTAGTCTATTTTTCATTTCTATTCCAAAAAAAGAAAAATTATCTCTTTTGGGTCTATGAGTTTTTAAAAATTGTCATTTTCATCTATTTTCATTAACTTAATTAATTGTATTTGTTAAGTTAGAAGCATTTAAATCATTATACGAAAATGACAACTTTCTAAAAACTCAAGGACCTAAAAAAGAAAAAAACTTTTTTGGATCGAAATAACAAAGCGATCAAAACTTAACGACGAAAATAACAATTAACTTTAATTAATAATAAATCCGTTGTTTCCCTTGGCTAGCTGGGGTTGAAATCGGGTTCACGTTCGGCTTGATTTGGGTTCACAAGTTGCTGCCATCCACCTGAGTAGCAGCTTTGTGCAGTGATTTTGATTTGGGTTGACGCGCATAGTTTTAGGTTTAAATGATGTGTCAAGTTTTGGTTTGTTTATGGCTTGGGTTCAATTAGGTTCTTTGGGTTCCACCCCCTCCACCCTCAGGAGAAGTATATCACTACGATTTAAGTATTCTTAATTCTAATCCCCCGCTAACGGCTGGGACGGTGCTCCTTTTCGACACCAAGAGGCCACATAAGGTCGTGCCCTACCGCACCAAAGCCACTCCTTACATATATCCTTATTGCATATGTCGTTATCGAATCAAGCTAGCCAAAATCTTGTCTAATCTCGAGCTCCGCTGTTTGACTTGAGAGAATTAACGTTTCAGGTTGCATATCTAAAACCACAAAAAACATATAATTAATCTTTTACATAAAATATATTACACTTATAATCCAAATTATTATTATCTTGTAATATATATACTTTTTAAAATGCATATTTAGATATACCCAAACAAAGCATATGACGCATGAACAAGAAACACTCCACTGGATCCACTCAACAAATCCAAGAACCAAAGATGATGATTCTCTCAGCTTCATCGCATGTCATTTAATTTGCATTTCATCAAGAAACCGAATCCACAGGACCTAAAACATATTAATATATCTAACCCTAATTAATCTAATCTAATGTAATCTAACTTCATCCCACCTAGCTTCAATTCCCCAATGGATCCTCACGTACTCATCTTCCCCTTCCCCGTGCAGGGCCACGTCAGCTGCATGCTCCAACTCGCAGAGCTCCTATGTCTCTCCGGCGTCACCGTCACCTTCCTCAACTCCGACATCATCCACCGCCGCCTCCTCCGCTACACCGACGTCGTCTCCCGCTTCTCCCAATACTCCGGTTTCAGATTCGAGACCATTTCCGATGGGCTTCCGCCCGACCACCCGCGCTCTGGTAATCGAGTTGTGGACATCTTTGATTCCATCAAGATGGTCACTAAACCCATGTTCAGGGAGATGCTTCTTCCTGGTGGTTGTTTCAACTGTGGGAATGCTAATAGGCCTCCTGTTTCTACCGTCATTGCTGATGGGATCATGTGTTTCACCATTGATGTTGCTACAGAAATGGGGATTCCTGTGTTTCTCTTCCGTACGGTTAGTGCTAGTTGTTTTTGGGCGTTTTATTGCATCCCCAAGCTCATTGAATCCGGCGACATCCCGATCAAAGGTGATCTTGATCAACATCTTATTAATTATAAGTTCTACTCGAATTTATATCATGAATAGTTATGTTATAAATATATGATTGCATGTATGGTACATTTGTTATTTGTTTTTATTAATAAATTAAAACTACCGGCCTATGGTTTACAGAAGACGATGAAATGGATAGACTTGTAACTGGTGTCACTGGGATGGAAAAGTATATACGGCTTCGTGATCTACCTAGTTTTTGTCGAGCTAGTGATCTATCTGACAGAGCCTTCCAAGTTGTCGCATCCGAGACACAAGAGACACGTAGAGCAAATGGGCTCATTCTCAACACCTTCGAAGATTTGGAAGAATCAGCCTTGGTCCAGATTCGTAAGCACATTCCTAATATATACGCAATCGGGCCTCTTCATGCCCATCTAAAATCTCGATTGGAAGCCCGAATGACATCATCACTTCGATCGTCAAACAGTCTATGGGAGGAAGACCGTACTTGCATGACATGGTTAGATGAGCAGGCACAAAAGTCTGTCATTTATGTTAGTTTTGGAAGCATGACGATGTTGAGTAGAGAGGAACTTATTGAGCTTTGGTACGGGCTTGTTAATTCTAACAAAAACTTTTTGTGGGTCGTTAGGCCTAACTCTGTCGCCGGAGATGGTCAAAACATTCCGACCGAGTTACTAGAGGGTACGATGAAGCGAGGTTATATGGTGAGATGGGCCCCACAAGAGGAGGTTCTTGCTCATCCGGCGATTGGTGGATTTTTAACACACAGCGGATGGAATTCGACGTTAGAAAGTATCGTGGCTGCGGTACCGATGATATGTTGGCCTTACTACGCTGATCAACAAGTTAATAGTATAGTTAGGTGTGGAAGTTAGGATTTGACATGAAAGACATTTGTGACAGAATAGTTATTGAAACAATCGTTAAAGATTTGATGGATATAAAAAGGAGCGAGATAGACCCGTTGATCGAATGATGAAATTGGCACGAAGATCAGTTGCTAAAGATGGGAATTCTTATAGAAATTTAAATCGTTTAATTGGGGATATAAAAAACTCCAGTGGCATTCGTTTTATTTCAAATCCGCAAATAAACTCTAAAAATTCAAATTTGTAAGCGTGAGGCTTATAGATTTGAAAAAGTTAGTGCCACATTCTGTATTTTTGTTTCTTAAAGTATCCATCACGTGTTGAACTTGGGCTTAAACATGCAATATTTAGTTTTCCCCTTCAACATGTAGTGCTAATAACGAATAATAGAATTTGACCAAATTAAACGACAATAGAAGTTCCCAATATTGATACTTCATAATTGACATTCATGACTTGGTTATACTTATATCTATACAATGGTTAACCAATTTCTTTTTTCCTAAAAACTAAAATAGTTAGAATTTGTTTGTAATCGAAATTGACCAATTATATAAATTGAAAATAAAACATCAACTACGAGTTTGATTTTAACCTGTTACCAAATCAAATTCACTTGTGTCAAATCCTAACAGATTATTGTCTACTATATAGGTATTATATATACTAAGTTTATTAAAAGTGGTGTTACTTATAAAAATTACGGTCTATATACTCGACAGATGATTGGTATGTGAGTTTATCATGTTAAATTCTTTTGCAGCAAATACGATTTGAAAAGGATAATATTAAATCGAGAAGAGGATCTTATTGCCTTCTACTTATATTAAGGGGCAGTTGAAAAGTAAGTTTAAATGTATTAATAAACAAATTAATTTAAAGCTATTTAGAGTCACTGAAACTCTCTAATATCTTAATTTGAAAGAGGTCAAATTTTGGCGTAATCAGTTAAGAGCATTCCCAACTCATCATTTATCGTCTCTTCATCCTTTGTCTCGTCTTTGTATTCTTAAAGAAAAACAAATTCATCAAACATATTATTCATCATTATATTTTTTTAATATTTTTTATAAGTGAATCTGAGAGAAAGGAAAAAAAAAGATAAAAAAAATAAAATAATACTACTTTTTTAAGATTGGATATATATGGGAATGAGATGTTAAATATTATAAAAAAATAAACAAATTTATAAAATAGTATTTTATTTTACAAATTATAAAGATTATTTTATAACTTACTAGTTTAACACCCGTATACTACAGAGGTTGAATAAAATATTAAATCAGTAGTTACTACTTAATATTTAGAAATTATAAAATGATAATTTCAGATAAAATACAATTGAATTTACATATAATAAACTACTTTAGGTAATAAAAAATTACAGTATTTTTTTTAAACTTGCTTATTTAAAATACTTTTGCTTTATAATTTTTTTCCTTAAGCTTTCTATTTTTTCAAAAAAGATGTTTTAAAAAAAATAGAAAAAGTTCACTGCACTAAAAAACCTCGTTTTCATAATTTTTTTATTTATTTAAATTGTGTTCTAACAAAAACCATGTTTAAACACATTAAAATTTTATTTTATATTTTGAAAACATATTAATAATATCATAAACGTTTAACATTATCATTAAATGATTAAATTATTATTTTAGTGACATGTGACACTTCCAATTATTGTAAATAATCATATGTAACATATAATCATTTTATTTTATTAGAGCATTAACAATCCATCCTCAGTCTTCATCAGTATAATTAAACTAATTTTTTCGTTAAATATTACTATTTTTTCTCTCTAATTTTTAGTTAAATAATATTTTTCTTAAATTTATAATTATCTTTTCTCTTTCATCCAATCATAAAACATTTTCAAAAATATTAAAAAATTTATGAAGATTGTGTCGTATTTCTTAAATATGAAGAAACACATTATAATCGTCATAAAATTTTCACCTATTTTACTCACAATCACTAACAATCATCCCGATAGTATAGGATACTCACTCACATATATACGAGAAAGGGACGTGAATGCTCTTAAGAGGGAGATAATGATGTAAACGATTAATGAATCCTAGATGCTCTTATGTAAAACTAAACTAAACTCTTAACTAAATTAAATTAAAATGTTTGACGCACTAATAACTAACATTTTCTTATTTGAGAGGTTTTTAAGAAAAAAGTTATAACATAGGGTTGAGAAAAAATATAAGATTTGGTAACTTTGTTAATGGTAGACATTATATTATATAGGGAAAAATCAAATCAAATCAAATTAAATTTTTAAGTATTTAAAAATCAATAAATGAAAAAAAATATGGATTTTTTTGGTTAAAAACATATATATCTTTTTTAATCATGGACGAGGGGAGTAGTTTCATAATTTTAGGTGAGAGATTCCTATAATCCCTTGCTGAGTGAGCAGGGGATAAGACACATCAGCAAGGATGCCCCAAAAATGACACGTGGGTAAGAGATTATGGTTTTTTCTCACTGGCAAGTTTACCTGGGCGAGGGATTATGACTTTCCTTGCCATGTGGGTGAGGGCCGGACACGTGAGTAGATACAGTTGGTTGTTTTATTTGATAAACTTAAATTTTGACCGGTTATTTTAATAATTTTATGATTATTTTGGTAAATTATCGTATTTAGTAGACTCTGGTCCTCGCTCATCCTATTGCAGGTACATCAATCAGGTGCGTTGAATCCCACAGGTGATCTTCATCCTTCCCTGGACTTTACGATTGCGTCTTATTATTTATCCGTAATCGTTTACGATTTGTGATTGTGGTTAAGGCGATGATCATTTGACTTGTTATCAATACCTTTCTGTCATTCTAGGTTTAGATTTAATCAACTTCTTCTCAAATCCCAATTGGGTTGAAACTTGTAATCACTATAATCAGTCTGAACAGAGCAGTTGATTTTAAGTTAATCGCTTTCAATTAAGGATTATGTTAGGATCTGTATGTAACTAAATTGTGCATTTATATATGTGATTTACCTGATTTGCTGTGTCATCTCCTTACGATTCAGCAGCATAGTTTTGTATCTTGTGTGGCCCTTTAACAAGGCTTATGGGAGATATTACGGTGAACATACGCTAATTGATGAATTCATGTTGGTGGTAAGTCAATGGTGCTATGGCTTAAGATCCAAAAATATGCGTTTATGTGGTTCAGTAGTATGTAGTTTAATGCATCAAATATCAAATGTATTGGATTCTTACTGCAAATTCTATAGATATTGGTTGGTTGTAGAGTAAGAATTGAAAACTATATAATTTGTATAATGAATCCCTCGAATTTTGAACTTTATGAGCCTAAAGACTTATAGGATTGAAAACATAAACAGAATACAAATTTGAAAAGTACTAGATGTGATATCTGCCACTTTAGGACTCTACTTTTGGCTAGATTTGAGACTTAAATCATATATTAATTACTAAGCTATTGTGTTCCTTCTACAGAGCTATAAACAATACAACAGAAAAACTATTTGAGATATGGATCAAGAAACACTCCCACCTCATGTACTGATATTCCCCTTGCCATTACAAGGCCCTGTGAACTCCATGTTCAAGCTAGCCGAGCTTCTATGTCTCTCGGATCTTCACGTCACCTTCCTTGTCACTGATCATATCCACACCCGACTTCTCAAATATTCGAACATACAGTCCCGCTTTGATGGTTACCCTGGTTTCCATCTAGAGACCATATCTGATGGCCTTCCAGAAAACCATCCTCGATCAGGGGCTCAGCTTATGGAAATGTTCGACTCGTTAAAAATGAACACCAAGATTTTTCTTAAAGATCTTTTGACATCTGGCAAACTAAATTCAGGTTCGCGAAGACCTGTAACTGTATAATTGCAGATGGAATAATGGGGTTCACTTGTGATGTAGCCAATGATGTGGGATTACCCATTATATATGTTCGTACAATCAGTGCGTGTTGCCTGTGGGTTTTCTTCTGTCTTCCTAAACTCATTGAATCTGGTGAACTCCCATTTGCAGGTGCATTGTTAGTTATCTAGTTATTTGGTTACTTCTTATCATTCCCAATTTAGATAGAAAAAATATATATTTATTTGGTTGACTACTTTCTTGTAGATAATGACTTGGACACGCCAATAAAGAGTATACCAGGTATGGAAGGGTTCTATAGGCGCCGTGATCTTCCAATGTTTTGTCGTTCTGGTGATTTGTCAGACCCGAACTTGAACCTCTATCTACCTGAAGTTACAGAAAACTCAAGAGCCCACGGGCTTATTCTTAACACATTTGATGATTTAGAGGGTCCAATACTTGACCAAATACGTGCGTTCTGTCCAAATCTATACACAATTGGTCCACTGCACTCTCATCTTAAGTACAGGCTATTGGGTCAATCAACATCATCACTGCCTTCTTCAAACAGTCTGTGGAAAGAAGATATGAGTTGTATTACATGGCTGGACTCACAACCACCAAAATCCGTTCTTTATGTTAGCTTTGGAAGTCTTGCTGTAATGACAAAGGAGCAATACATGGAGTTCTGGCATGGGCTGGTGAACAGTGGGTCCCATTTCTTATGGGTCATACGGCCCGACTCAATTACAAGTGATCCAACCGACATCCCGTCGGAACTTTCTAAAGGTACAGAGGAGAGAGGGTATATAGTTGGGTGGGCTCCACAAGAGGAGGTCTTGGCCCACAAGGCTGTGGGTGGGTTTTTAACACACAGCGGGTGGAATTCGACTTTGGAGAGTGTGATTGAAGGCGTGCCAATGATTTGTTGGCCTTATTTCTAGACCAACAAGTGAATAGTAGGTTTGTGGGGGAAGTTTGGAAGTTGGGTCTGGACATGAAGGATACCTGTGACAGAGTGATCGTAGAGAAGACGGTGAGAGAATTGATGGAAGATAGGAAAGACGAGTTTAGGAAATCAGCAGATGAGATGGCGAAATATGCAAAACAATGCTTGATAGAAGGTGGATCTTCTTATTGTAATTTAGAGCGGCTAGTTAAGGACATCAAAGCTATGTAAATGTCATATGCAATTATGCAGGATGTGTGAGCAAGGTATGCGCTCTAGTCGCGTGTTAATTTGTTAAATTTTAATCTTTACTTTAATTTTGGAAGTGAATATGAACCTAGTAATGCTACAGATGTTGAAGAAATGAAAACATGTTGAATTATCAATTGAATAGTGTATGTTAGTCCTTTTGCACTCTGACCCATCATCGCTCCTTGGCTAGCAACCATAAATGGAGGAAGAAAACATTTTATTTTGGGTTTGTTAACCAAGGCCCTTGTTGTGATTAATACTTTGTGAATTCAGCTAACAAATGATTTGATTGGTTGATAGACACTGAAAGGGGGATTAAATGTCATGATTATTGACACCAGTCATATTATGGTAACATTATAAAAGTTTAATACCAGTCATATTATGGTAACATCATAAAAGTTTAATGCTAACTATTTCACTAAATAATAGTTCACAAGGCTCTTTTTTGTATGATTTAAACATCAATTTTCAAGGATTGAACCATGAACGACCGCTTTATATTGAAAAAAACTTAGTAGCTACTTTCTTTTCAGTTTCGTGTCACTCTTTCAACTAGTTATGGTAGTGCATGTCTTCTTTTACGCCACCACCATCGACCTTGATGCCCACTACTTTTTTCTCCTAGCATTGCACCATTATCTTGTCGTTGCTGCTCGAATCTCTTAACCCAACCTAGTGGCTTAAGCTTGTCCTGATATGCTAACCTGATCTCTTGACTTCGACATTGTTTTTGTATGTGGCTTGAGTTGCCCATGTTTTTGGATCATCTCTTGAACGTGACTTGATACACGTTTAAAACATGTGTAATTATACACTTATACTAGCTACACATGTAGCAAACCATACAAAATTATAAAATTTATAAAATAACGTGTTGACCGGGTAAAAATACTTCTAACAAAAGCTACTATATTAAGATGATTTGTTTATTCCAGAAAATCTCATACAAGATTAGGAGATCAACACTCGGGCAATAAAATCTCATTTCTTTTCTATAGAATATATATACAATTCCAAACACAACCAATAACAAGTTAGTTTAATCATAAGTTGACTAAAACCAAATCAAGCTTTAACATAGTATGCTACACACAGAATGAAAACTTTTTTAACAAAGAAATGGATGATACAACCATCTCCATTCCCCCTCACATCGTCGTCGTCTTCCCTTCGCCTCTCCAATGGCCGATAACAACCATGTTTGATTCAGCAGAACTCCTCAGCCTATCTGGTCTCAACGTCACATTTCTCCTAACCCCCTACACCAACACCCTCCTCCTCCACCACAGGACTAAAAAAGGTGAATCTAACTAGTTAAACCACTAATTCAACGAAATGAATTCAACTAATCAAACTAAACAACCAAGATTTTGTCGAACCATTAATCGATCCGAAAACCGAATTCACAATTCGGATACGGTTAGTAACCAGCCGAAAACTTGATCACATTTCGGTTCGGTTTTTTCAATTAAGGATATAGTTTCTTGGTTATTTTTGGTTTTCGGTCGTACTGAACACCCTTAGATTTGTGCACCAACCAAGTGGCTAGAGTTTGGTTCATGTGAATTAAAAATTCGTGATATTAAAATTTTGATATGATTGCGCGTTTTGCTTTAATTCAGAAAGTAATGGGGATTTGCTTATAAAACATGTTCCCGGCGTTAACGGGATTCTCAACAAGGATGATCTTGCAAGCATGTGCCGATCACATGGCATGACACATTCTTCCATGAAGCATCTTTTGAAACAAATTAATGAGCTTTCTCGAGCTCATGGGCTCGTACTTAACACCTTTAAAGCATTAGACGGGCCCATACTTTCTCGAATTAGCTCCATTTGTTCAAACGTGTATCCTATCGGCCCAATTCATGCACACCTTGGGGTTAGGCAAGAAGCCCAAAGAATGACGCTCTTGTTAAATTATTCTGTTGAAGAAAACAATAATTACATCATGTGGCTTGACATACAACAACCCAAATCCGTTGTTTATGTGAACATGGAAAATCAAGCAGAAGTCAAGTGGGTTCAAACCCTTGAGCTTTGGCATGCCCTGGTGAATAGTAGGATGAGGTTCTTATGGGTGAGACGACCTGAGTCCATGCATGAAGAGGGTCGAGTGCCATCAAAGATTCTTAAGGGCACGAAGGAGAGGAGTTGCATTGTTGAATCGGCTTCAAACGTGAAAGTATTGGCACATAAAGCCATTTGTGGTTCTTGACCTGTGGTGAATGGGACTCGATCATTCAAAGCATTGTTGAAGGTGTGCCAGAGATTGCTGTCCATTCTCTCTGGATCAACAAGTTAATAGCAGGTTTGTGGGTAAAGCGTGAAAGATCAGGTTAGATGTGGAATGGAGATGGGAGAGGAAGATGATCGGAGAAAATGATAAGAGATATTATGGAGTTGAAGGGCGAGTTGATCGAGAAAGCGAATAAAATAAAATATTTGGGTAGAAAAAGTGTAAGAAAAGGTGGATCATCTTATTCAGTGCTAGACCATCTGATAGATGATATTAGATTCATGCATAATGGATCGTAAAACAAAATCATTTTGTGTTTAATTCGTGTTAAATTTTGACATACTCAAGTTAAGTTTCATCAACACTTTATATATACTTAATCTATTTTTTAGGTTTATTCATAATTTGTTGTTTAATTTTATTTTTCTCTTAAAAGTTCTGAATATACCATTGCTACATTTTTATTTTTACCAACCTTAAATTACTGCAACTTTTTTTGGTTGAGTCGTTGATATTTTTATCAAGGTTTCAACATTAATTTACTAGTGTTCTTTTATATAGTAAATTTTAAATATTATCAACAGGCTTCCCGTAACCTACGAGCTTGTGACGGGTTTGTTTTTTTATAAACTTTAACATGTTTCATTACTTACCTCAATGTGTGTGTTCGCACTAGCATTTAACGATAGTTTTTTTTTCATGATTGTACGTCCCGTGCAACACGGAGTGTTGTTACTAATTTATATTAAAACTAAATTTTATAATGTTAAAAAGTAACATTAACATGTATAAAGTACAATAATAGTTTTATGTAATTTTGCTGCCCTTGCCCTTGGGAGTCTTCGTGAACTCTCATCATCTTCACTTCCCCAATTACATAAACCTAGAGCGTCGAATCCCCAGGTAATCTCCTTTACATTAAGACTCTCTTCGTGTTTATCTGTATTCAACTTCGAATTTAGGTTTGTAGTTAGTAATATGATTATTTGATTTCTTATTTCTACCTTTCTAGGTTTATATTTAATCAAGTTATCTTCTCGATTCGAGTGAATCTTGTAATCACTATAAACAATCTGAATAGAACAAGCGGTATTCTGTTAGTGATTTGAATGAAGGATTATATAGATATTGTTTTGTATTAGATTTGAATTGATGTATATGCAATTTGTATAATGAATCTCCCCAATGTGGCTGCATTATTAGCTAAAAGATTTATTAGCTGAAATCTGTTATTTTATCTATTTTCAGAGATAGTATCTATCTGTTATTGAGTCTCTTATCATTATCTAGTATTTCAATTCAAATGTTATTGGATAGTTTTCTAGTGTCATCTTTAGCCCCCTGTATCAAGGATTAACCATCTTTGATTGAATCATTGAAACCCTAGGAGTTATGTTTGTCATTCTCCTCTACCGAATCCTTCAAATACATAAACTACTCTTGAATTGCGGGATCAAATAATAATCTTACTACCCTGGTTCAGATCTGGTATAGAAATGAATGACACCAGCCCTTGCCCTAAATTACCTTGATTTCCCCACCATCATCCCCTACACTACGAGAATGTACATACTAAAAATCCAGCGACAAGAACAGAGGAACGCAATCTTTAGAGGTGAAAGAGAAAGAATTTGAAGCTGTAAGATTAAAGAATTGACGTCTTAAAGATTTACTTGAACATAATCTCAATTACCTTTAGAGTTTATCGGGAGAAAAATTCAGAAAAAGATTATTAAAATTAAAAAGGAATAAGAGGCTTTAGAAAGAAAATTAGATTTCTATGAAAATAATCTATGTATTATGGATTTCTTTGGCCTAGAAAACAATCCCCACTAATAAGTGATTGGGTCTACTGACATGCGATTACTTTTGGGAGCCGTCTGACTAACGACATCGGCAATGTCACACACTTTGTTCGAGTAAATCTCTAAGACGTTGATTCGCTAATCTTAAGGGATTTAATTCATTCCTTGTTGCCTCTAATGATTTAGTTTCTTTTCCTGAGAACATTAATGCTAGAAGTATTATATGTGATTACTCTAGAGTGTAAATCTATTAGCTCTCTAAATTTAGGTAGATTTATGACATGTATTAAGTTGCTTGTGTTCCTTCTACAGAGCCATAAGGCATAAACAACACACTTGAAAAACAGTTCAGATATGGATCAAGAAACACTCCAATGTCATGTGCTAATATACTAGGCCCTATACACACCACGTTCAAACTATCTGAGTTTGTGTGTGAGTGTGTCTATCATGTCTCCACATAACCTTCCTTGTGGCAAGCTAGATTCAGATTCACAGAGCCTTGTAACTTGTATAATTGCAAATGGAATTATTAGAGTGTGCTTATGATGTAGCTAATGACGTGGGATTACCTGTTATATATGTTCATATAATCGGTGCTTATACTTGACACATCTGATGATGTAGAGGGTTCAATACTTGCTCAATCACATGCGTTCTGTCCAAATCAATACACAATTGGCCCATTGCACTCCTATCTTGAGTACAAGCTCGTTTGTTAATCATCCTCGTCTTATTGTAATTTAGAGTGTCTAGTTAAAAATATTAAAGCTATGTAAACGCTATATTGCACCATTTCTAAGCCAGGTATACACTTTAGCCTCATGTTAATTAAAGCTTATAGGAAATTTAGATAATATTTCAATCTTTATTCTTATATTTTCATCTTTATTCTGAGAAATAAAAACATGTTCAACAGGAATCAAACACACTAGAAAGAGAGATAGTTGACTAAATTCTCCAGGGATTCATATGCCGATCCACCTTTTTGTAGAGATTGATTCACCTTCTCCTGAAGAGCTTTAGATCTTTGTCTCATCTCGGTACCTTCTTTATCGATAAGTACCCTTCTTATTGCTAATCCTGTCTCCTCCCTGTTCATCTTATTATCCAGCATCACTCCTATTTTCCAAACATCTGTTACATATCTTGCATTAATCGGTTGATCATAAGAACAAGGTGAGCAGATCATAGGAACACCTTCACAAATGCTCTCCAAAGTTGAGTTCCATCCATTATGAGTCCAGAAGCCTCCTATAGCTTGATGAGCTAGCACTTCTTGTTGAGGAGCCCACTTGACAATACATCCTCTTTCACCTGCTTTCTCCATGAATCCTTTAGGCAACGACTCTAGCCATTCAGAGCCGGAGACCGAACCAGGTCGAACCACCCACAGGAAACGCTGCTTGCTGTTTGCTATCCCGCAAGCTATATTAGTAAACTCAGCTTCACCCATCTGAGCGATACTCCCAAAACTCACATATACCACAGAGCTAATTGGTTGGCGGTCTAACCATGAAATAGAGCTTCGATCCTGTTCTAATAAACTGCTTGATGAAGCTGGAATATATTTATGAAATGGACCTATTAGGAAACTTTGAATTTGAAACTCTTGGGATATGGCTGAGAATGCAGGTTCTTCTAGCTCTTTGAAAGTGTTGAATATGATCCCTGAAGCTGCCTTTGTTTGTTTGATCATATTGCATATCAACTCTTCTTTACTCTTCTCCGACCCACTTTTGTAAATCTTTTCAATATCCTTTTCTGTCATCAATGCAAGCTCTTCTTTAATGGCGGTCTCAAGGTAGCTCTTTTCGCCAAGCACAAGAGCAGCATAAACAGGGATGCAGGACATACTGCTTGTTCTTAGCACAATCCTTTTAACTTTCAAACTGTCTGCAACAGTGAAATGCCATAGTGCATCTGTGATCAAGCATGCCACAGGCTCAACTTCTAGCAGCTTAGTCATGCAGTCCCTGAACGGCTCGATGCAGCTTTTGTTCATGAAGTTGATGACATGATTAGTAGTTTCCAGATTCAGTCCCCAGCGTTGGATTTAAACAACCCATCGGAGATTGATCTAAAGGTGAATTGTGGGTAGTTTGAGGTATTTGGAGAGTTGAAATCAGTGTGAATGATGATAATCTTGAAGCCTTTAGTGTGAAGAATGTTTGCTAACTGAAGCATGGGGTTTATGTGGCCTTGAAATGGTAACGGAAACAGCACCAGCCGGCTGTTGTGTGACCGCGATTCAACAGTTGCCACCGGTCCCTGATTAGTCATGGCTCTCTTCGTTGGCTTTGCGTTTGGTTGTGTTATTTATCAACGCAAATGTAAGTGCAATGGCCACTTGAAAGCTGGTGAGGTGGATCTACATATAATGGAGCCCAAATACTGATACTCCATTGATTGTATAATTTATTGACCCAACAGAAAGCGGTCCAATAGCTCGATTTGATGGATAATCACCTACATTGTTAGAAAATGACAAATTACTTGAACTAATAAGCTTTAATTACCGAAAAATAAAACAAATAATCAAAAATAGTAATAGAACTAAAGATGGGAAAGTGACAGTTGATATATATAAAATGAATAGTTTATATTTAGAAGAAATAAAATAATTACTAAACGGAATAAGTAATCTAAAGAAGTAAAAGTGATTATAATATGAAATATGTTTAAATACAAAGTGTATTTTGCTACAAAGTGTATTTTTGGTACAAAGTATGAGAAGACATAATTAGTCAAAAAATTATAAAAAAATTTATATCTTACAATCTAAATTTAATTTAATTTAATAATTTCGAGTTTTTGTTCCCCTAGCCGTTCTTACTAAGAAAAAAATAAATGAAAAAATAAAAAAATTAATGTTTTTCTATTGTGTCATATAAAGACAAAGAAAAAAAATTCTGAAAGAGTACGATGAGAGAAACAGAAACTCCGAAGTATTTTTGAAATTCGATTTAGATTGTTAGATATAATTTTTTTTTGTGGTTTTTGTAACCTCATTTTTCTTCTCATATTTATATAAAAAATACAATTTGTAAAATAACCTTAACCTTATAATATTATATGAAATCAAAAGGGAATAAAAGATGTAAATGGATTTCCAGTATTTTTCATTTGTAATTTTGTATACATATGTTTGTGTGTTTCCCGATGCAATTATTAAATGAATTGATTAAATGTTGTTTCTTAGATGATTTCAGGATACATTAATAGTTAAAATATATCTTTTAGGGTGGACGGGTTGGGTTTTGGGTTGGGGCTCGGCTTCAATAAGGTTTAGCAACTATATCCTCACAACCTTTCAGGTTAGTGCAATCGAATTCAACATTGGATATCAGAACAGAACCCAATCAACTCGCACATGAACGTCATACTTTTGGTTTTTGCTTAATTTGGGTCTTTGGATTCCACCATCTTACTTTTTGATAGTTTTGAGTTTAATAATATGAGATTTTTTTATTAGTCGTCCATCTGTAGATAAATAATATATCCGACATGCTTCATTCAACATTTAGAATTACAATTGTTTATAAATGGTAAGCAAAAATATAAAGTTATCTAAATTATCGTGATCAAAAAACACAAAATACACAAAACAGATCAAGAAGGAAACACTAGACGTTATTTATTTGAAATTGAAGTTGATTGAAGATACAAGTCTTTCCTTCACAACTCTCCAATTACATGAAAAAGAAAAGGATTACATGCATAATATATTAGTTCTTGTGCTTTTGTTCCAGAATACAAATAAGTCTTTCGGGTCACAACGATGATATATAATTGACTAATTGTTTAATGACCGATGAGAAGAGCTGCCTTCGTTGAGGGAGAGGTTTACCTTCTCCTTAAGACAATTATTCTCTCACGCATTGCTTCTCCTTCTTTATCCATCATTAATCGTTTAATCACCATCTCGATTCCCACCCTTTCAAACCCATCTTCCAACAAAACACCAATCTTCCAAACGTCACTCACATATCTTGCATTTATTGGTTGATCAACAAAACAAGGGGAACAAATCATGGGAACTCCTTCACATATACTCTCTAATGTTGAATTCCATCCATTATGAGTCCAAAAGCACCCTGTTGATGGATGAGCTAGCACTTCTTGTTGAGGAGACCATTTCACTATTCGTCCCCTATTCCCCGTTCTTTCTATAAACTTTTCTGGCAATGACTCGATCCATTCTGAACCAACAACCATCCCTGGCCGAACCACCCACAAAAATGGTAAATCGATATTAGCCAGCCCATGTGCCACTTCTTGAAATTCTGACTTGGTTATATGTGCAACACTTCCAAAACTAACATATACTACTGACTTTGGAGGTTGTTTGTCTAGCCATGTGATAATAGTTCGGTCTTGTTCGATCAAACTACTCGACGATGCTGAGAAGTACTTGTGGAATGGGCCTAAAGTGAAGCTTGGAATTGGAAATTCCTTTGACATAATTTCTAGAGCAGATTCTTCAAGTTCTTTGAATGTGTTCCATATGATCCCTGATGACGCCTTCATCTGGTTAAGCATTTCGGTAACATAGTCCCCCATACCTTGGGGTTAGTGGTTATAATCTTTAGAACGTCTTTCAACTTCAAAAGTGGATATTCCGGCACCGATGCTTCATAGTTTGAATCTGGTAACATCAATTCAACATTTAGGAAAGTATTCTTTCCGTAGAAACTTTAAATCGTATTCTTTGGTATTAGACTTATAATTTTGTTCTTAATAAGACAAATAGGGTAATAAAAAGTAGTTACAAGAACTAGTATGTGTTGCAGAGAGCGTATATGAAAATTTAATCATCTAGGTCCTTAACAAAAAAGAAATTCTTTCCATGTGGCTTTTGGCATTCCATCTATAGAAAAAAAGAATCCTGTGTATGCGTTCTAACTATACTTTTTCAAGTATAAAACTAACTATGATGTTACGGAAATGTTACGGAAATGTTACATTTTAAAAAAATGGGTAATTTGGACCCACAGATAGGCCAATGACTTGTTGACTTGTATCCAAGACATCACAGACAATGCGCGACTCGCATTGAACATGAGTAGGAATGCAGGATGTATGGTTCGAACATGGGTTCTTACCCACACTACATTAGCATTATACATTTCACATGTTCCTACCACTTAGCGTCACAAGCCCCTAAGGCACAACTCACAAGTGATTTACATATGAATTAAAATGATAAGAAAGTAACTAACCAACCTTCTTTCGTAAAGTAAAAGGATGTCGTTTTAGCGTGAAACGACAAAGCGTGATAAGCAAGGGTGCACCCGAGACTGCCTGTCCGGAGTACCATCCTTGGTAGCTTAAGGTCATCGGCTACCGCCTGCGCGAAGTGAAAACCCGCATCAGTGATCACACAAGCAACCTTTTCTTCACCGGTTCGGCCAACACCCCAGCCACACATTCTCTAAACGGATCCTCACAGCTGTTGTTCAGGTACTTAAGAAAATAGGTAGTGTCTAGGTTAGTAGCCATCTGGTCAGCGATCTCCGAAAAGCCGTCTTTGATGGGCTTGAAGCTGAAGTGAGGATAGTTGAATGATTAGGGGGGTTGTATTCAGTGTGTATGATGGTGATCTTAAAACCATTGGTGTGTAGAATGTTTGCTAATTGAAGCATGGGACTAATATGACCTTGAAAGGGTAGCGGAAATAATATTATTCTCAAGCACCTGAGGGTGGTAACGTTTTCATTGGTCTCCATGAATTGAAGAAGAATTAATGAATTGGTTTCCAGAGGGTAGTTTGCATTCATTATATATTCATATGGTTCATGTCTCAACTTTGATTTAATAACAGGGTTAACTTTGTAAAATAGTAACCAACTTTCAAAAGTGTTCTAATTAGGTAACTCAAGTTTTAAAAGTGTTCCAGTTAGGTCACTCAGTTTTATATTTTATATAAATTAAAAGCCTTAACATATTTTTAACATGTTATACTTTTGATTTCAATTAGAAAATATTTTTTCTATCTTTTGATACTGATATGGAACGTTGACGTAAATTTTAGGTACTTTTTTTATTTTTTTCATAATTAACATGTTTTTTTTCTATTTTTTAATATAATTTTATATATTGCAAATTCTGACCACCACGTCTTCTCCACCGTTACTTACTTGACATAAGAAAATTTAATGATGACTCGATTTGATCATTTGATGGTCCAATTTGAGAAAAATATGCATGAGTGACTAAATTAAAACACTTTTGAAACTTGGTTACTATTCTGTGACATTTTCCCTTAATAACATGTGCAAGTTCTTGTATCCAAATTAAATTTGTTAACTTGACGGATAATCTACCTTCCTGATCATGAACATAAAACGTGACTGCTTGTTTTGTGATTAATGATAAAGTAGGAACGTGAGAATGACTTGCACGTTCCATTAATGTTCATAATATTAACCATCGATCCATTTGGTTGAGTGGTAGCCTCGATCACTACTCCTCCTAAGGGAGGTGGTGAGTTCGAGTCCTGCTGGTGATGGGCCGGGTTTTACCGGGCGGGATTTCTCCGGAATTGATGTTGGTGGGCTTGGGCTACCTACCGCTGTCTGCGATAGCAGACGTATGGGTGCCCGGATAACCGGGCTTTATTAGTTACTAGTTCATGAAATTTACGAGGAATTCAAATATTAATTCCCACCGTAGACTAGACGACTATACTAAAAAACTACTTTGAGACGGTTTCGGTCTACTGGTTGCTAATCATCACGTCAATTTTCTCATTCAATCATTAAACCATGAAAATGATCATACTTCACGTCTCTCTTTAAAGTTTAAACTTATATTTTGTGCATTGAGTTGGAGGATTAACATTTGAATTCATAACTCATAAGGTATACACGACTTGCCCACGTGGCTTATCCCTATACCGCATGAGGGTGAGGACGTGTACACTATACATTATGTATGCTTTAATTGATGAAAAAGAATAGTTGGTCCTCACCATCGTTTTCTTCATCCGCCACCGTCACTTCCCGTAAATGTATGAAAGCAAAACTGATTTGATGATTACGATATCTTTTTTAACGTTTGATATTAAATGCATAGATCTTCAATAGATCCCCAAATCAACAAATTAAACCGTACATGGAGTTAATAAACACGTGCTGGAAATACAAACCTACCACCACAAAACCTAACCTTGATGATCCAAATCTTCCAATTATTCACGTACGTAAACCTATAGTAAATTTATGGTGGTCGAGATTTTTTGTGGTGTTAAGTGTCGAGAGATATCACGGGATCCGCTGATTGCCGACTAAAGTCTAGGGAAAATCGAATAGGGGCCAAGCGCCTAAGGAATGGGGGTTCCAACGGGGTGGTTGCCCCTTGGCGGGGTCCAGGAGCAGCACAACTAGTAGCGAGGTTCAAGGGGCGGCAGCCTGTAACGGGGTACAAGGAGCGGCAGCCTGTGGCGGGGTACAAGAGGCAGAGCCCTATCTCTACAAGATTTCGAATTTTAATAGACAATTGGTCGGTTTGTTTTGGTGTTCTTCTCTTCTAGTTCACGAGTTTGACACACCCAAAAATCATACTCTAAACTTGAGTTTTATCCTGAACATTTACTGTGAACTCAAATAGTTTCAATCTGAAAATGCATTTGCGACTCTCAGGTTTTTCAAATTATTAATCATCATATTACGATTCCTCTACAATAATCCCGTACACCATCTACTTGTTACATTAAAAATTTAGGTACAAGAGGCAGAGCCTTATCTCTTCAAGATTTCGAATTTTAATAGACAATTGGTCGGTTTATTTTGGTGTTCTTCTCTTCTAGTTAATTTTTTTTCCAGTAGTAAAACTATTAGGTTACATCTTTTTGTCATTTTAGTCCACATTCTAACACCATCTACTTGTTACATTAAAAATTTAATGAATTAATCAAATCAACCTTGGTATTAAATAAGTAAAATAAATAAATAATAAATGTTTAAGAAAAAGGTTCAAATAATTTTTGTTATAAAGTGTGAGAAGACATATTAAGTAAAAAAAGTCATAGAAAAATATATCTCACAATTTAAATCAAATTTCAAAAAATAAACAAAAAATAAAAAATAAAAAAATTAATGTTTTTTTATTGTGTCATTGACACAATGACGTCATTATGTCATTATGAAATACATGATGATGTCATTGTGTTATAAAAAGACACAATAATTTTTTTATTTTTTATTTTTTTTCTTAAAGAGTACGACGAGAGTAACAGAGACTTCAAAGTACTTTTTTAAAATTCGATTTATATTGTGAGATATAATTTTTTTATGACTTTTTTAGCCTGATTGTTTTTTCTCACACTTTGTAGTAAAATTACACTTTGTAAAATAACCTCATCCAATATTTAAATAGTCTCATATCTCTCTCGTCTTGTTAGTCTCTAACATTAGATTCTGAGTTGATATTAAAGAGAGAAAGAAAGAAAATAAATAAATACTAAAAAAGATATCTGTTTTAAAATGTTTTTAATAGGACAGAGAGAAAAAGAAGAAAAATATATTTTTAATATTTCGTTGGCTTATAATCATTCTTTTATCTTGATTCAACTTTATCACCGATTTTGTTTCTCTTTTGTTGTTCACCATGGGTGTTCATGGTTTGGCTTCTTCATATTAATTAGTTGTTTGATTCAGTTTTAAGGGATGTTTGACAATATCTGAATGATTAAGTGCTGAACCTATAAGAGGTCTGAACCATTAAGTGCTGAACCATTAAGAAGTCTGAACCATTAAGAGTAGTATATCGCTTAACTATTCAAAGACAAATGTCTGACCAATTCAGAAAAGAGGTATTAATCATTCAGCATTAGACCTCTTAACCATTCAGCATTAGTATAATGCTTAACCATTCAGAAGCAAATGTCTTAACTATTCAGACATTTGCTCGAGAAACAAACAGTCTGAACCATTAAGTGCTGAATCATTCAGACATCTGAACCATTAGGTGCTGTTTGTTTCTGAAGAGGTAAAACGTCTGCAGTCTGCAGACCACATCTGCAGACATCTGTAGGAGAAGAGGTGGACCAAACCTCTGCAGCCTGTATTAAGAAGACTGTTTGTTTTGTAACGTCTGCAGACTGCTGAAATAAACTGTTTATTAACTTATTTTACCTCACAATCATTAAATTATCAAATACTATAAAATAAAATTTTAACTTTTTAAAAGTAAATAAGTTAAAAAGCAATTAAAAAAGCATTAAAAAGGTATTATATGCTATTAAGGGACTATTGGTGCAAATTATCTCAACTAAACGCAATCCTCCATAGAACCCTAGCTCTCCGTGCGTACCACGTCTGCTGCTGAGGTTTCTAATTCTACCCTTCACTCATCATCCTGTTCCAACCACACGCCGCACCTTCATCCTCTGAACCTAGCTTTTCATCAATGGCGGATCGATTGACACGTATCGCCATCCTCAAAGAAGACCGCTGCAAGCCCAAGAAGTGTCGCCAGGAGTGCAAGAAGAGCTGCCCCGTTGTTAAAACTGGTAAAGTTTGCTAATTTATATCGATCGGTTATCGTATTGGAAGTTGTTCGATTTTTGTTGTTTGATGATGGGTTTTGAATCTTGGATTTGTTGTGTTGATTTGGTTTGTTATTGGGTGTTGATTTGTGATGGGTTTGTTTTTGTTGTGATTTTGATGTATGTCGGGTTTAGTGTTAAGCAGATAGGGTTTTTTTTAGTTAGAAGAGGTTTGTAGATGTAAGAAGACCATTAGTCCACCTCTTCTCCAAGAAGAGGTCACGCATGCGTTTTTTAATGAAACGTCTTTAAAAAAACAAACACTCAGCAGAGCTCAAACATCTGCCCGCCTCTTTTTGGCGCAGACAAAAGGCTTTAGAAGCTCTTTTTCTAAAAAACAAACACCATCAGAGGCTGATTAAGAGGCTGCCAAACAGCCCCTTAATTTTGTTGCATGACCCTAAATTTTCAATTTTTAGGTTCGATTCGTTTAAAGAAAATAGATATGTTGAATTGGAACTTGTTTTGCTCAAACCCATATTGATGGTTCTATTTCATAAAGATGAAATAAGAGAAAGAAGAGATTGGGAAGAGATGAATATTCGGGGGACGGTAAAATACAAAATTGTTGAGAGTATTTTGAGAGAGAAAAGAGAAAGACAACGGGGAGTATTAATGATTTTTTTAGCCTTTTAATTAACGAGGGTAATTTGATCAATATAAAGTTAGTAGAAAAAATGAATGATGCTAGAATAATGGATTTTAAATAGGCAAATCTGAAACCATAAACAAGCTGGCAAATTTTTTTTTTTAAGAAAATGAACCAAAGTTGTTAATTTTTTATATAATAAAAGCATGAGAAGTGTAACTTAATGTAAACTAGAATAATAAATACAATCTAGCCAAACTTTAGGCATCACATTACAATCTAGCCAAACTTTAGGCATCACAGATCAACACGATGATCAAAATCAAGGTTTTATAGTCAGACCAATAATTAAATTTTAGAGTTCACAAACAAAAGGTAGGCTGACGTCATGACAAACTTTCAAACATAAGCTAATCATAAGAAAATGTTAAATAGCAGAGATGAATAAATAACAATATTAGCAATAAATAAAGGTAGATGACATATCAAATCTTGAAAGCAAACCACTAGAGACCTCTAAGGGGCACAACCCCCTAGTGAAGGAGTGTTGTCCGTTGAACCCTCGGGTTTATCAATGACTAAAATCACAATAGTCTTGATAAAGAATTACTCTACAACACATCAAATATTTGTTTCTATCAGATTCACTAGATAAACAAAAACATATTAAGAATGAAACCATTTGATGTTATTTTGTAACATCCCGTTTTATGAATGAAAATAAATTATCTGAAATATGTATTTAAATATTGTATAACGAGTAAATTTTGGGTTATATTATTATTGAACTAAGTTACGTTTAAACGAGTGTTGATTTTATTTAATAATAATAATAATAATAATAATAATAATAATAATAATAATAATAACAACAACAATAATAATAATAATAATAATAATAATAATAATAATAATATAATAATAATAATAATAATATATGTGCAAGAGTGTGCAAGTGTAGTAAAAAAAAAAGAAAGAAAGAAAATATAAATAAATAATGGATTATGGATAATATAGTAAAGAAAGGTGCTAGAATTGTGACACCAAACTAGTACACGTGTAATGTGCAAATACTAGTTCATCAAAAGCTCTATTATTTTAAATATATAATTGTGAAGACGGTTACTAAGTTTAGTGGCTAAGAATAGATATATTTATATATTCTCCAATCCCATTTCCTTATCTTGGGATTATGATTGGCGCTAACATGAATAGGGTGGCGAATTGGGAGCCGGTTGTGTCCAAGTTCAAGCAGAGACTTTCTAAATGGAAAGCTAATTCCTTATCTATTGTCGGCCGGTTAACTCTTATTAAATCGGTGTTGGATAGTCTCCACAATACTATTCTCGCTTTTTAAGGCTCCAAAGAAGGTTATTAATGATTTGGAAGCTTTGATGAGAAGATTTTTATGGGGTGGATCGGATGAAGTGAGGAAGATGTCATGGGTGGCGTGGGAGATAGTTATAAAACCTAAAAGAAGGGGGTTTAGGGATCGCCTCCTTAGAGATTAGTAATCAAGCGTTGATATCTAAGTGGCTTGGGAGATTTCTTAATGATCATCAAGCGATGTGGAGACGTGTAGTGTTGTCTATTCACGGGTCCTCGAGAGTTTGGGGGCTTGCTCCGGTTAATAATGGTGTTCCCGGGGTTGGAAGAATTGTGTTAGTTTTTGGAATAATTTCAAGGTTGATGGTGTGGGGTTCAATAAAGTGATTCGGGCCACAGTGGGAATGGTCGTCATATTCGGTTTTGGTTGGATTTGTGGTTAGGTTCGGAGCTGCTGATGGATAAATTCCCGGCCTTGTATGCGCTAGACAAACATAAAACATTTTGTTAGCGGATCGCATGGTGGTTTTTGACTCTTTACGGGCATTGTTTGGGATTGGATTAGAGCTCCTAATACGCAACAGGAGTGATCGAGAAGCAAGAGATGGAAGACGTGCTTGAAGGAGTGGTTATGGTTGATCGTGAAGATTCTTGGTCATGGGCGGTTGGAAGTAGAATAGAGTTTGAGGTTTCGTCGATCAAAAAATGGATGATAAGGTCCGATGATGGAGCCGGGGGGCTGGGTTTCAATGGAGCGATTGGGTTCCAAAAAAATATAATATTTTTATGTGGAGAACGGCCATGGATCGACTTCCAACAAGGAAGCTTTGGCTAGACGTCATATTCAGTGTGCGACCATATGTGGTTTTATGCGAGAGCAACGGAGAATCGATTGAGCATGCTTGTTAACGGAGAATCGATTGAGCACTTGTTGTATCATTTCGATGGGCGTTTGGAATGCTAGCCTCTTGGTGTAATATCCCTAGGCCTTTTGTTTTTCAGGTCAACGATTTGGTGGAAGTGCATAAGGTGAGTGGTTTGACGGGGAATAAAAGATCGATTATTCATGGCATTGTTATCATTACTTGTTGGAGGATCTGGCGTGCTAGGAATGAAAAGATATTTCTCTGGCAAGGAAACGAAGGCGGTGGAGATGGTTGCGGATATAAAATCGTTGAGTTTTCTTTGGTACAAAAATAGATCTAAGCTAGGGGTAGTGGATTGGAATAGATGGCGGATTTTGATGGTAACGTGATTATGTATTGTGTGTTTTTGGCTTTCGGAGTCTATCTCCGTCTTGGTGATAGTCGTCGGTGGTCGTTATTTTTTATGAAAGTCTATTTTCAAAAAAAAATATATTCTCCATCCATTCATAAGTAGTCAAAAGTTTTTAATAGGAAAATACAAAGAGCCGAGAGAATAGCAAAGGATTAGATGATTTTAAGCTAGTAGTGATAATTGAAGATGTAATAAGTGACCCGTGAATTCAAGCTTCGTATAGTATTTCATTAAGTTTGAGAAGGTAAGTACACTGACCCGTAACTAAATTTTGTTATACGTTTAATTACATGATATATGTGTTATTTATTATGAGTTTGTATGTATTATTTGGAGATGAAAATGTCTAAATACATGTGATATATTTATTTATTTTGATAAACATGATTATGAAGAAAATATTTATATGTTTACGGGTCCAATTATGAGTATTGATAGTTTAAAGAGAAGTTAATATATGTAAGGATTTTGGGTGTTGAAATCCCAAGGGGTTCGGGTGCTGAACTCCATATATATATAAAAAGGGGAGTTAAATATATGTAAGGATTTCGGATGTTGAATTCCCAAGGAGTTCGGGTGTTGAACTCCACATATATAAAGGATGAGTTAATAATCCTCATGGGTTAAAATAAACCCATAAGGAATTCGGGTGTTGGATTCCAAAGAAGTAAAGAGGATTAAATAAATAAAGATTTTGGATATTAAATTCCAATGAATAAAAATATGTTTTTTTTAATAGGGGGTGTACTTACTTAGCGAAAGCTAATAAAAAATATTTTAAACGTTTTCAGGAAAAGCGCCAATAAATGGTTAAAGCTTCACGGACGAGACTGGACTGACGAAGAAACCCTACTCTCGTTTAATACTTAATATAATAAATATTGTAAAAAAAGTTTGTAAAACGTTATTTGTCATGTAATACTTTTATATAAGTTAAGAAATGACATGTCACTACAAGTGACAAATTTATTGTGAACTGGGACCAAAACTCTGATATAAATTGTGAAAGTATAAAAAAAAATTGGTGTGTTTCAAGTTGGTATCAGAGCACGGTTCGAGAGATTTAAGTATATAAAAAATATACTTAGACTTGAACCATAGGTGCTACTGATATGAAAATGAGAGGGTTCAGTCCAGAAACGATCCAGTGAAACAGATAAATGGGAAGTTTGTATTGGTGCTTTATGAAAACATATGAGAAATATGTGTACACTGAAATTTGTATGTTTGAGATATCATATGGTAGTTGGAAAATTATGATGAGTATAGTATATTGTTTTTATACCTGGCCAGTATGAGGTTAATATATCATATCATTATGAGTTTTCAAATATCATATTGTATTAAAAACGTCAAAAAGTAAGTGTGGGGATGGGAGTATATGCATAAAATGATATGTATATGTACAGTATGTTATAAATGCATATATAGTAATTGTGGCCTTAAATATATTGTTTGTCATAACAATAACGTTAGAAACATTAAGGCCTTAAATAAGTATTTGTAGTATAGAAATCATTAGAATAAATATAACATGAAATAAATAAATTGTTTAAAGAAATATGGCGGATGAAAGAGGGGAGAATGCTATACAAGGCGAGGGAAGTCGTAACACCGAAAAGCATGTAGATAATGCTTTAGAAAGATCAGTGTATTCATCTCGTCTTAATAATAATACAACTTTTGTACCTGAAGAAATTCGTAGACAGATTGCTATCAAGGTGGGAAAGGCATTTGAAGCCAATATTCCATTTCTTCTAGCTGAAATGCAAAATTTTATTGGAATTATGCTAGAAGAAAATTTGAAAAAAAATGAAGTACCCATAGAAAAACCTACGAATAATATGGGAGCAACGTCAATAACTGAAGTTGAAAAATGTCACTGCACGTATACAGACTTCATGGCTTGTAAACCTTTGCAATTCAAAGGTGAAATTGACCCTTTGGTGAGCCAAAGGTGGATAACAGCCATGGAGACTATTTTCGATACGTGTCATTGCGACCCGTGTGATGAAGTAATGTTTGCAACGAACCAGTTCTGTGAAAGAGCTAAGGACTGGTGGGATATGGTGAAGAAGGAGAAAGGGAGAGAAAGAATCAAAAATATGTCTTGGGAAGAATTCAAACCAATCTTCCTAAAACATTTCAGTCCTCGTGTTGCAATTGATCGTATCACTGAAGAACTTCTTCATATGCGTCAAGGCAACGAGACGGTGGATGAAATATTTGGAATTTTCTATGATAAAGTGAAGTTTTGTCCTTCGCTTTTCACTTCTGAAGAAATGTGGATGACTCGATTCCATCTTATTCTTAAGACAGAAATTAGAGAATTTATTTCCCATCAAAATGTGAAAGTCTTGTGGAGCTTCTTAATTGGGCTCGTGAACGAGAGATGGAATTGAAGAGGCAGAAGAAAGAAAGAGACGGGAAAAGAAAGGCTGATGTTATAGTTCCTACAATACCTACAAAGAAAGTAAAATTTATAAAGCCTATAAGGAGTTCAGGCTCAATCAAGAAGTTTGGTAATTGTTAGTTCTGTGGAAAGAGACATCTTGGAGAATGTCGTTATAAAAACCCAATTTGTTATAAATGTGGGAAACCAGGGCATACCGCCCCACAGTGTACCAGTCCTGTAAACTTATGTTATAACTGCTATAAGCCGGGTCACATGAGGAATGATTGTCCAGAGCTTAAAACAAGGCTTATCAAGGCTGCAGAAGGATCGAGGGTTGTAGAGAATGTGAAACAGCTTGAAGCTCCAAAACCACGAGGTAGGGCTTTTCAAATTACTGCTGAAGAAGCAAAGGTTGAACCTGATGTCGTCACAGGTACCTTTCTAGTCAACTTCCTTCCTCCACATGTTTTATTTGATTCTGGAGCTAGTAGATCCTTTGTATCTATAAAGTTTGCCTGCCATAGTTCTTTTGTTAAAAGTAAGCTAGTAAATATGTTAGAAGCTGACATTGCTAGTGATAAAGTTTCGTCGTATCCGAAATATGTCAAAACTGTAAAGTAAATATTCAAGGAGAGGAATACGATATCGACTTAATTCCGATAGAGTTAAGGGAATTTGATGTGATTATTGGGATGGATTGGTTGTCCCAGCATCACGCGTCGATACTCTGCAATCGAAAGATTGTTCAATTTATGTCGCCAATGGGAGAACAAATCTGGATTTATGGAGAAAGAAAAAGCAACATAATTGTATGTTTAATGGCGAAAGCCAACAGTTACATATGACATGGACATCAAGCGTTTCTAGCCTACGTGGCTGATAAAGAAACAAAAGAAAGGAAACTTGATGAAGTCCCTGTAGTTAAAGAATTCCCGGACGTTTTTTTTGATGAGCTTCCAGGTATTCCAATAACAAGGGAAATCGAATTCAAAATCGATGTAGTTCCTGGAGCTAAACCTGTTGCTAAATCGCCGTATCGACTAGCACCCAACGAGATGAAGGAATTGATGTCTCAACTTCAAGATCTGTTGGATAAGGGTTTTATTCGCCCAAGTGTTTCACCTTGGGGCGCGCCTATATGTTTGTTAAAAAGAAGGACGGTAGCATGCGGATGTGCATCAATTATCGTGAATTGAATAAGCTGACCATCAAGAATAGGTACCCTTTGCCTAGAATTGATGATCTTTTTGACCAACTACAAGGCGCTACCTGGTTCTCAAAGATCGATTTAAGGTCAGGTTATCATCAAGTTAAGGTACAAGAAGAAGATGTACCTAAGACAGCTTTTCGTACTCGTTATGGGCACTATGAATTCGTTGTGATGCCATTTGGTTTAACAAATGCTCCAGCGGTTTTCATGGACCTTATGAATCGAGTATGTAAACCTATGCTTAATCGTTCCGTCATCGCTTTTATCGATGATATTCTTATTTATTCACGAACTGAAGAAGATCATGCTCAGCATCTTTGTGAGGTTCTCAATGTGCTAAGAAAAGAAAAGTTATATGCAACATTTTCTAAATGTGCATTCTGGCTTCGAGAAGTCCAATTCTTAGGTCATGTGGTTAATGTGGAAGGTATTTTGGTGGATCCCTCCAAAATAGTGACTATTATGAAATGGTCACCTCCTAAGACCCCAACTGAAGTCAGAAGTTTTCTGGGCTTAGCCGGTTATTATCGGCGTTTTATTCAGGATTTCTCGAAGATAGCTTCCCCGTTGACAAAGCTAACTCGGAAAAATTCCAAATTTGAATGGAATCCAGAACAAAAAAGGCGTTCCAACTTTTGAAAGAAAAGTTAACTAAAGCTCCTGTTCTGGCACTACCAGAAGGAACTGAAGATTTCGTAGTTTATTCTGATGCCTCACGTGTTGGATTGGGTTGTGTGCTTATGCAAAGAGGAAAGGTAATATCTTATGCTTCACGGCAATTGAAGTCACATGAAGCAAATTACCCAACCCATGATCTTGAATTGTCAGCGGTCGTATTTGCATTAAAGATCTGGAGGCATTACTTGTATGGAACAAAGTGCACTATCTATACTGATCATAAAAGTCTGAAATATTTCTTTGACCAAAAGGAATTTAATATGACACAACGACGGTGGTTAGAACTGGTCAAGGATTATGACTGTGAAATACTTTATCATCCGGGTAAAGCTAATGTTGTAGCTGATGCTTTAAGCCGGAAGGAGAGTTACGCTCCAATTAAAGTAAAGTCATATAAACTGATTGTGAATTCCGACTTGTTTGATCAAATTAGAGTTGCACAGCTGGAGGCACTAAAAGAAGAAAATTTAAAGCATGAAAGGATCATTGGTCAAGTCCATCTGTTTGAGGAGAATGATAAAAGAATTAAAGTTTGTTTTGGACGAATTTGGATTCCTTGGACTTGTAAGGTCAAAACAATGATTCTTGATGAGGCACATAAATCAAAATATTCAATTCATCCAGGCACGACCAAGATGTATAATGATTTGAAGAAAGAGTACTGGTGGCCAGGAATGAAAAGAGATATTACTAAATATGTGGAAAAATGCTTGACTTGCTTACAAGTCAAAGCTGAACACCAGAAACCATACGGGAAGATGCAACCACTAGAAATTCCATTATGGAAGTGGGAGCATATTACGATGGATCTGGTAACGAAACTTTCAAAAACTGCAAAAGGATATGACACGATATTGGTAATTGTCGACCGTCTGACAAAAAGTGTTCACTTTATACCCATTCGTGAAAACTATTCGTCTGAACGAATGGCAGAAGTATATGTTAACGAGGTAGTGTCAAGGCATGGTGTGCCATTGTCTATTGTATCTGACAGAGACACGCGTTTTACCTCAAGATTCTGGAGGAAATTTCAAGGAGGAATGGGCACCAAATTATTAATCAGTACAGCATATCACCCATAAACCGATGGGCAAAGCGAAAGGACGATTCAAACTCTCGAAGATATGCTACGTGCAGTGCATGTATTATTGATTTGGTGGTAGTTGGGATAAATATTTGCCTTTAGCAGAGTTTTCTTATAATAATAGTTATCATTCGAGCATTGGAATGCCCCCGTTCAAAATGTTGTATGGCAGAAAATGTCACACTCCTGTATGTTGGGGAGAAGTTGGCCAAAGAGAACTTGCTAATAAAGAAGTAGTGGAGGCGACAAATGAAAAGATTGATCAAATCAGAGCCCATTTAAAGCAGCTCAAGATCGACAAAAGTCGTATGCTGATAAATGAAGATGCCCGATTGAATTTCAGGTAGGAGACTATGTCATGTTGAAGGTCTCTCCATGGAAAGGTGTGATTCGTTTTCGTAAACGTGGCAAGTTAAGTCCGCGGTTTATTGGTCCGTTCAAAATTATTGCTCGTGTGGGGCAGGTGGCGTATCGTTTGGAATTACCTGACGAATTAAATGGAATCCATAACACATTTCATGTGTCATATTTACGAAAATGCTTAGCTGATGAAACGACGTATGTGCCGTTAAATGAAATAGAAGTGGACGAAAAGCTTAACTACATAGAAAAGCCAGTGGCGATTCTTGATCGTAAGGTTAAGCAACTACGAAATAAAAAAATAAGTCAAGTGAAAGTACAGTGGAAACACCGGCGTGGTTACGATACCACATGGGAAGCCGAGAATGAAATGAAAGTATTACCCCGAATTATTCGATTTATAAAAAGGTTTCGGGGACGAAACCTAAATAAGTGGGGGAGAGTTGTAACATCCCGTTTTATGGATGAAAATAAATTATCTGAAATATGTATTTTAAATATTGTATAACTAGTAAATTTTGGGTTATATTATTATTGAACTAAGTTACGTTTAAATGAGTGTTGATTTTATTTAATAATAATAATAATAATAATAATAATAATAATAATAATAATAATAATAATAATAATAATAATAATAATAATATATGTGCAACTTGAGTGTGCAAGTGTAGTAAAAAAAAGAAAGAAAGAAAATATAAATAAATAATGGATTATGGATAATATAGTAAAGAAAGGTGCTAGAATTGTGACACCAAACTAGTACACGTGTAATGTGCAAATACTAGTTCATCAAAAACGCTATTATTTTAAATATATTAATTGTGAAGACGGTTACTAAGTTTAGTGGCCTAAGAATACATATATTTACATATTCTCCATCCATTCATAAGAAGTCAAAAGTTTTTAATAAGAAAATACGAGCAGAGAGAATAGCAAAGAATTAGATGATTTTAAGCTAGTAGTGATAATTGAAGATGTAATAAGTGACCCGTGAATTCAAGCTTCGTATAGTATTTCATTAAGTTTGAGAAGGTAAGTACACTGACCCGTAACTAAATTTTGTTATACGTTTAATTACATGATATATGTGTTATTTATTATGAGTTTGTATGTATTATGTGGAGATGAAACATGTCTAAATACATGTGATATATGTTTATTTATTTGATAAACATGATTATGAAGAAAATATTTATATATTACGGGTCCAATTATGAGTATTGATAGTTTAAAGAGAAGTTAATATATGTAAAGATTTCGGGTGTTGAAATCCCAAGGGGTTCGGGTGCGGGTGCTGAACTCCATATATATATAAAAAGGGGAGTTAAATATATGTAAGGATTTCGGATGTTGAATTCTCAAGGAGTTCGGGTGTTGAACTTCACATATATAAAGACATGAGTTAATAATCCTCATGGGTTAAAAATAAACCCATAAGGAATTCGGGTTTTGGATTCCAAAGAAGTAAAGAGGATTAAATAAATAAAGATTTTGGATATTAAATTCCAATGAATAAAAATATGTTTTTTTTAAATAAAGGGGTGTACTTACTTAGCGAAAGCTAATAAAAATATTTTAAACGTTTTCAGGAAAAACGCCAATAAATGGTTAAAGCTTCACGGACGAGACTGGACTGACGAAGAAACCCTACTCTCGTTTAATACTTAATATAATAAATATTGTAATAAAAGTTTGTAAAACGTTATTTTTCATGTAATACTTTTATATAAGTTAAGAAATGACATGTCACTACAAGTGACAAATTTTGATGTGAACTGGAACCAAAACTCTGATATAAATTGTGAAAGTATTAAAAAAAAAATTGGTGTGTTTCAAATTGGCTTAGATTGAAATGAATTGAAGATAGAAACCTTTGATTTATCACAACACTCCAATTACATAAAAAAGACAAGGTTTACATGTGTATTACTAGTTCTTGCAGCCTATTTTCCAGAATATATTTATATGGAACTGGAACTCAGTTTTTCAAGTTATAAGGGCGTACCTGGTACTGCAAAGAGCTCCCGCGTTTCACAGGGTCCAGGGAGGGTCCGTCCCATTTAAGGGAAGATGTACGCGGTCTTTCCCCACATTTTATGGGGAGGCCGTTTCCACGGATCGAACCTGAGACCTTCGGTCCCTTAGAAACAGCTTTCCCTTATAACTTTTTCAAGTTATAAGGAAGAAATATAATCCGCTAAGTTGTATAATGACCGATAAGAAGAACCACCTTCGTTGAGGGAGAGATTTACCCTCCCCTTAAGACAACTTATTCTCTCACGCATTTCTTCTCCTTCTTTATCCATCATTACTCGTTTAATAGCCATCTTGATTCCCACCCTTTCAAACCCATCTTCCAAAAAAAACACCAATCTTCCAAACATCACTCACATATCTTGCGTTTATGGGTTGGTCGACAAAACAAGGGGAACAAATCATGGGGACTCCTTCACATATGCTCTCTAGTGTCGAATCCATCCATTATGAGTCCAAAAACACCCTGTTGATGGATGAGCTAGCACTTCTTGTTGAGGAGACCATTTCACTATTCGTCCCCTATCGCCCATTTTTTCTAGAAAACTTTTCTGGCAATGACTCGATCCATTCGGATCCAATAACTATCCCTGGCCGAATAACCCACAAAAATGGTAAACCAGTATTATCTAACCCATGTGCCACTTCTTGAAATTCTGTCTCGGTTATGTGCAACACTTCCAAAACTAACATATACTACTGACTTGGGAGGTTGTTTGTCTAGCCATGTGAGAATAGTTCGGTCTTGTTCGATCAAACTACTCGAGGATGCAGGGAAATACTTGTGGAATGGGCCTAACGTGAAGCTTGGAACTGGAAAATCTTGGGAGAGAGTTTCTAGAGCGGATTCTTCGAGTTCTTTGAAGGTGTTCCATATGATCCCTGATGATGCCTTCATCTGAGTAAGGATGTTTGTGACATACTCTCGCATACCTTGTGGGTTGGTTGTGATTTTTACAATGTCTTTGAATTTCAAAAGTGGAAATTCTGGTACAAATGCTTCATAATTTGAATCTGGAAACATCGTTCCAACATTTAGGAAAGTAGATGAGTTTATTTTTGATATTACAGCCTGATTAAAAAGAATACTAGCTAAATACATATTAAAATGTTGTAGTTTTCGTATAATATTTTTTAGAAATAGGAATGACGGCAATTAGCAGCAACATAATTTTATTTCTGTACACAAGGCACTAATTAATAGTGCATAATAAGTTAATTTTCTTGTAATAACCTGGCTCACCCAGATAATTACTCTCATTTTTTGTTTACATAACAAGTCATTCGGATATTATCACACTTTTAAAAGGTGGGACAAATTTACATGCTAAATGAATAAGTAGTTCTAGAACTAAATGTTGGTTGAACCCCAATCACACACTAAAAACACACATTAATAAAAAGTTAAACATTGGTTAGTGCTTCTATAAAATAGACTCACTTTTTACCATCCAGTACTCTGTTATAAAGACATTTTCAAATAAAATTTGTTGCATAAGTTAACAAATGACTTAAATGCTAGACTGTGATCCGTAACTTGACCCAAATTTGAACCCATTAAGATTAGCCCTACACTAAAACCGCTTAATGACGTATTCATGAACTAAAAACGCCTAATAAGGTATTATTGCGATGTAAACATTCATTTTTAAGTGCAAAACTGAAAATCATCATATTCATACTCTAATAAAAATAACTAAAAATGAATCGTGACAACACCAAATTAATTCTTATAAAAAATTTTATGTTTCTCTTTCATATTAAATAACTAAATTAATTACTAATAATATTATTAAATTTTATTAAATTTATAATATTTTTTAAAATTATAATAAAAAAATCTTTTTATTAATGTAATTTCTAAAAAAAATAAATTTTTATAAAACAAAAATTTTCTAAAACATCAAACATTTTTTAAAATACAAAATATACTAGAATGGCTTTTTTAAAGTAAACTTTTATGAACAAAAAGTAATTAAAAATGAGAGTTATAGTAAGGATGATATTTATTTTAACGATTTGTTGTGACACCATATGTTTAATTGTTTTTGTTTTTTTTTTTCCTGAAAAAACAATAAATGTTTAAAAACTAAAGTTTATATAGGTAGACACTTATAGAATTGAGGTAGACACTTAATACAGGATGTACACTTGGGACTGTTGACATTTACAGATTTATATAAGTAAGATTTTATGAAAGTGATATAGGAAGCAGCACTTATTTATAATATGGAAGTCTTTACCGACCTTGTTTGTAAGGTGAAAGCAAGACTGTTTAGAAGAAAATGGTAAAGCGTCATACGCAAGAACACAACCCAAACTGCTTGTCCTGAGTACCATCCGAGGTAGCTTCAAGTCATTCGCCACCGCTTGCGCGAAGTAGAAACCCGCATCCGTGATCACACAAGCAACCGTTTCATCACCGGGTTCGGCCAACAACCCAGCCAAACATTCCCTAAGGGATCCTCACAGCTCTTGTTCAGGTACTTAATAAAATATATATGTAGCGTCTCGGTTAGTAGCCAACTGGTCAGCGATCTCCGAAAAGCGGTCCTTGATGGGCTTGAAGCTGAAGTGAGGGTAGTTGGAAGGATTAGGGGAGTTGTATTCAGTGTGTATGATGGTGATCTTAAAACCATGGGTGTGGAGAATGTTTGCTAACTGAAGCATGGGGTTGATGTGACCCTGAAAAGGTAGCGGAAATAATATTATTCTCTCGCACCGGAGGGTGGTAACGCTTCCATTGGTCTCCATGTTCAGCAAGAAAAATGAAGGACTAGTGAATTGTGTAGACGTATATGTGACACAAGTCCTCAGGTAGAGTAATGTGCATTCAGTGTTAATTTTTTGAGTAATGTGTATTTAGTGTTGATTTATTGGTCTTTTTTTGACAATCTGTATTCAAATTGAATTTGATAACTAACATTTAGCCTACCTTGAGGAACACTTAAACATGACTAGTTGCTTGTGTTTTTCCTAAGTTTTTTCGTATGACTTTTCAAAATAGGAGTGCTGAGAATGGTTAAAAGTTGCATTGATATGTAATATTATATACATGCTGAAGAATTAAACAACAGCATCAGGCTCAAACCCCAACTGTTCTCCGAATGCTGAAAAATTCGACTGCACCCAGTGGCGGACTTACCTTATGTGGGGAGGGGTCAACCGACCCCGCAGAAATTTTTTTTATCTGTAACGTGTATTGATGTTTTTCAATTGACCCTGTGTATTTTTCAACTTCGACCCCTATGAAAAAAATTTACGACCCCTATGAAAAAAATTATGACCCCGGAGAAAAAAATTTATGTGTCCGCCACTGACTGCACCCCTGTGAGTCTTGTGACCTTGATGGCTCAATCGACTTTTAATCCCGGGCTCCTCCCCTTTTGATCACATCCAGCCCCGTAACTTTTGATCCATGTAAAGTTACAGGACCCATAAGATCTTATGAATAGAAACGTCTCAACTGCTTCACTCAAGGACAAACGCCTTAGGAAGTGGCCAACTTTAAGAATTAATTCAATTTTTTAATTTTACTCAACAACTTATAAATAATATACTTTTTTTTGTTTTCGATACGTGTGAGGCCTATGTATGTCAAAAGTATGTTGATTTTTTTAAAAAAAATTAAGAAAGTATTTTAGTTTTTTATGATATTAACATTTTCAATTTGGTTTTTTAGTAATTTATAGCAGAAATTGAAGTCTCCTAAGAATCTAAAACCATTGGACGAATTTGGAGTGCACACCCAGGACACTCGGATGAGCCAATACGCATTTATACGCCCCTTTCGGTCCAAAACTCCAACAAACAACAGTGATGGCAATAGAGGTGTACAAACCGGGTTGGGGCCAAACCGGTTCGGGGTTCAAACCGAAACCGGTTTGGTCAAAGTTGGTCAAAACCGGTTTGGCCCCAAACCGGTTCGGGTTGGAACCGGTTCCAAACACAAAAATCCCAACCCTATTAAACCGTTTGGGTCGGTTTGGAAACTGGTTCGGCCCAAACCGTTTTTTTTTTTTTGGAAAATTTGGATTTTTTTTATATTCAAAGAAAATTTTAAACTTTTTATTAAAACATTTAAAACATAAAACAATTTATATAATTTAAACAATTTATAACATTTATAAACATATATAAACATCTAAACAAATTAAAACATTTAAACAATTTAAAACATTTATAAACATATATATACAATTTTAAACACAAGTAAAGTATATAAAACATTTATAAAACCGGTTTGAAAACCGGGTTGAAGACCGGTTTGGAACCGGTTTGAAAAGGGTTGGAACCGGTTTGAAAACCGGTTTGGAACCGGTTCGGTTCAAAAACCGGTTTTAATTTTCAAAATGGAAACCCGTGGGGGGAACCGGTGGTTTGGGTCGCACCGGTTCCCGAACCGGTTTTTTGGCCACCTCTAGATGACAATAATATATTTAAAAATAAATGGTACTTAGGTCAAGTGGTTAAGGTGAAGTACTTCAAAACATATAAATATGTGAAGGTCTTGGCCGGCGGTTTTTCCAATCGTGGGTTTTCTCCTGAGGGAGTTGGGGCCGGTCCCGGTTGCGTAACAGATAGTTATGCCCGATTTAATATAACACATGTTCTCTAAAACTAAAACAGTGTCATATATTTACTGTTAAAAAATAATAATATATTTAAGTGTGAATTACTATTTTATTCCCTATGATAATACCAATACCAATTGCTAGATCTAATTCTATCATTTCATGCATAAACAATGGTTTAGATCATCCAATCGCCTGAAAAACCAAGATTAAAGCATGAATAATGTAGTAACAAACATATATCAATTACAGAAACTGATATGTAATAATTAATTTAGTTAGAACGAATTCTTAGAGGCAAACACAAATTTTGATTATTTTTGATCTTTTATTACGGGACCTTAAATCTTTCGTGAACCTAAAGGGAGAATATGATGTTGGGCCTGGGCTGGTTGAAGGGTTGAGGCACATTGGTTACGTTTTTAATCTAAACAAAGATCTAATCGGGCCAAAATAACTTAGCCCGTTCATTATAAAATAAAAGCCCATTTAACTTTTATGGACAGAAAATATTTGTATGTTTGACGGTTTGAAGATACCAAACCATCACTTCATTGCACCAGCCAAGGCCCAGCATCATATCTCCCTTTAGGAGTGGGATACGAAGGTGAAGGGTGTGACGGTGGTGTGAGGCGGCGCCGGTAAGCTAGCTTGTAATAAACGATACTTGAGGATTATACTTGTAAACGACTTTACCACAAAGACCAGTTGTGTAGTTAACTATAATTTATACCTGTGACACTCATATGATTACAACAAAACCTTTCAAGGAAAAGGGATTATGATTCCATGTCTTTGAGTTATCATTCAAGAAAAGTTAACCTCTAGAGTAGAAGAAGTTAGAATGAAGAGATATAGGCAACTAGAGACTCTACTGATTCATATGAAGATCCACCTTTGATCAAAGAAGCATCCAACTTTTGTTTCAAAACTCTTGCTCTTTCTCTAATCTCTTCCCCTTCTTCATCCACCATCACTCTTCTTATTGCACTTGTTATCTCCTCTCTTTTCCACCCATTCTCCAAATACACCCCTACCTTCCACACATCGCTCATGTACCTCGCATCCAACGGTTGATCGCCCCAAAAAGGCGAGCATATCATAGGAACACCTTCGCAAATACTTTCACAAGTCGAGTTCCATCCACCATGAGTCCAAAATGCACCAACTGCTTTATGAGCTAGCACTTCTTGCTGAGGAGCCCATTTCACAATCCGCCCCCTCTCACCCTCCCACCCATCAGGCAATGGTTCGAGCCATGTCGAACCGTCAACAAACCCAGGTCGAACCACCCATAAAAACGACTGCTGGCTATCCAACAACCCATGAGCTATTTCCAAGAAATGCTTCCCGGTCACTTGAGCCACACTACCAAAACTAATATAAACTACAGAGTTAGGTGGTTGTTGGTCTAACCAAGGGAAAACGGTTCGATCTTGCTCGTGTAAGCTGCTGGATGAGGCTGTGAAATGTTTGGCAAACGGTATCAAAAAACTTGGCGCCCGAATCTCACGGATAACGGTTTCAAACTCGGGCTCTTCGAGTTCCTTAAACGAGTTCCAAACGATTCCTGAGGATGCTTTCGTCTGTTTCACCATGTTACCAATCACCTCCCCCACAACATCATTATCTTTCTTGATACCCATCTTTATGATATCCTTCACTTTCAGCACAGGAAACTCTACCACTTTTTCTTCCAGACCTTCAAACCATGAACGAAATCAAACAACTGATCATATACAAAAACAAAATTATGATCAATGATCAACATCTTACAAGGGAATTGAGTAATCAACTTACGGTTGTCATCAGAAGATCTACATAACCAAGACCATCAAGAACAGGTGCAGAGTTATTGTCCGAAAGATCGAGGTACCCACGATCAGAAAGAAGGGGTAATGAAGCATAAACAAGAAACAGAACAAGCTACTTGTCCTCAAAACAACCCGTGGAAGGCTAAGGCTATCAGCAACCGATTGCGAAAAGTGCCAAAGTGCATCAGTGATCAAACATGACACAGGTGGTTCATCTTTAAGTTCTAGTTCCAGTTGCTGGCGTAACTGATCTGCACCATAACGGTTGAACAACACAACCCGTGAAAAAGCCCCCATACCATGTAACGGTAAGTTGCAATAGCGTTCGTCCAGTGGATCGTTATCGATGATGAATCGGAAGGTGAAGTGAGGGTAATCGGAGGTTTTTGGCTTGTTGAAGTTGGTGTGAAGGATGGTGATACTGAAGCCTTTGGAGTAGAGTAGATTTGCGAGTTGAATCATTGGGTTTATGTGGCCTTGGTATGGTAATGGAAACAGAATTACTCTACGGTGACGGTGAATGATGTTTGATGTTTGATTCTCCATTGGAATTGATAGGTATTTGTGTTAATGGTGGATTAATTGAGTTGTATTCTTATAGCAAAATGAAGGCCTGCAATTTTCTGGTTGATGATATTTAACTAACTGTTAGGTACTACTTTCTTTGGGTTTTCATATGTAGCTCAATAGGTCGAGACAAAATAGTTATGATTGAACCAAGGGCGAGTAAAAACTAAAAGAGAAACAAATAATGGAGATAATTGGACCAGCGGCTTATGTCACACTCACGTTGGATAACAAATCAGAGTGTGGCTATAAACTTATGTGATAAGACTTTTTTTTCTTGAAGTTGTGATATAAACTTATGTCACACTCACGTTGGATAACAAATCAGAGTGTGGCTAAAAACAAGATTATGATAACGTATGATATAACACGTTATTTAACCAAAACATAACAAAGTAAAAGTAAAGTTTAATCTTGTAGAAAAAGGTTACGGTACAAAATGTTTTTTTCGTGCGAAGCGTACGAAGTTATCACGCAAGAAAGGACGTCACATGTGGAATTATAACGCAAGGGTAATAATTAATCACGCAAAGATGAAATTATTACGTAAAGGTGAAATTATTACGCAAGAATGTATTCTTGCGTGATAATTGCATATCTGCGTGATAATTCCACGTTAGTATACTTTGTTTTGCTTAATTATCACTTTGTTCTTGCGTGATTACTATCGTTTTTGCATGATAATTCCACCCCCAAATTTTGTACGCTTCGCACGAAAAAGATAATTTGTATAGTAAACGGCCACTAATCTTGTAAAAAGCAAACCACTTGCCACGTTCTTATGGGCTTAAACGGAATTGAGGTGGGCCTTAACACCTGGTACCAGGTTGGTTCCAACTTTGAAATTTAGTAATTTACGATGGCCTAGAAGAGAAACAATACTTGAAGCGAAAAATATATTGCATCTATACGTCGGCCGTGGGCCGTGGGCCGTTAGCCTAACGTAAGCATTTAAAACAATCCACTAAACAACAAGATATGGGCCTTAAAAATAGCTATGACTTGCAGTCTTACACATAGTAATTAGTAACAATAAATTCGACCTAAATAAAAAGAAACTAACTAATAGACAAACTAATCTAAGCGTAATTGACTTTTTATTCTTCAATTAGTTATATGTAAATGTTAAAGAAGACAGATAGGGAGATGAAGATGAACTGCGATGATAAGATAGGGCAGTGGTCGCCGTCGATTTTTGTCAAGCTTTGACCGTCGGCCACCTTCGTTTCGGTTTGGGGTTCTTTAATTAATTTTATGCATATTTAGTTTAGGAATGCTAAATTTAGGCAACTGACAGTTTTATGATATAGTTGTACGGTTTTTTCCAATTTGTTTTTGTGTATTTTTATAGTTCAAATCCTTATATGAGATATATCATAAGTTTATAAAGTTGTAAGATTAAATTAGTATGTAACTTGTTTTTTTATTCCCAGTGAAACCTTTTAACTGGAAAATAGTTTTGTTTCTTGATTTTGATACAATATTTATAAATTGAGTGGGGGCATGATTGAAAACAGAAGACCCACGCACACGGACAGAATGTTTGTGATTAAAGACGGCACGCTGTCACCAAATGATGACCCGACGTAAGACGCTACGATACTCCACCATATATTTCTTATTTCAAAATAACTTATTGTTTTATTTGTATTTTCCTAGAAGAATTTCAATTAACTTATTTTGAAAAATCCTTTCAAATAAAATAAAATACATATAAAGTGCAAACCTATTTTCTAATCTATTATATCATGTTCACCTAATCTTCATCTATGATTGTTCATACGTTATCATCACAATAAAACTTGTGATTTTTTAAAAAAGTTTTGTTTTAAAAAGATTATCCTTAATGCGACTTAATTAATCAAATTAATATTTTTCTAAAAATAAATATGAGACTTAATTTTGTTACAATGAGATTTATGAATGTTAATAAATAATAATTATCTTTTCTTTATATTATTATATGTTTATTATATATAATAATTTATTTAAGATTATACATATATATACACTATTTAATTTCACTATTTCAACTCGTGTAACACACAACTATCCAACTTGGTAAATAATAAATGCAAAAGGTGTACCATCTGCAAATATGCTTTAACATAGTTTCCTTTTTTGAAATATGTTTATAAAAACTATAATACATGATCATATTTTAATACGCGAATTATTCAAAAAAAATTAAAATAAGTGTTATTAACTTATGAAGCTAAATTTCCTAACATGAAGTATTAGTTAACCAAAAACGATGGCTCATAAAAATGTAATAACATAAAATTGGTTCTAGGTCCGATTTTAAATCATAACCAAACCGAACAGAACAAGAACCTCGAACATATAAGCCTGACAAGTGAACAATTTAAATACCAGAGCCTGCAATAAAATTAGAAAACATAATAAAAGTTGAACAACTTAAAAAAAATTAACAGCAATATAATTTATTGAAAAAAGAAAAGCTTACGTGTTATAGTTTTGAAAAGAAAAGTGGGTTTTAGCAAATGCTTATATTGATTCATAAGGTATTGGCGAGCACTAAAAATTATAGGACTTTGTTGATGGTTATCCAATATCCATCACATGTCGGGTATGATGGATTTAGAGGGTGCATGCTAGTAGCATAGTAACGTGATAGCCAGACTGAATTCATGATGAAATAATGAAAGTACACCCTCCATAATCACTAGCAACTTTTTAATACAAATAAAGAATAGAATTAATTAATTAATTTATAAGTACCTAAGGGATTTATTATACAATTAATTTTAACAAAACTACAGATAATATTCGTTAAGAGAAAAAGAAAAAAAAGGAACAAAAGACAATTAAGAAGCATGAAGTGACTGACAAAATCTGAAATCATTCAAAACCAAACATTGGTTCTTTTTTATTAGTTTCAAAATAAAAGAGAAAACTTTTTTAAACATTCCACATTCCAAAATACAATTCTCACCCTTTTTCACCAAAAAACAAACGCTTACCATTCAAAACACACATTGTTTATTCTATTACAACTACCCCTTACACTTCTTCCTTTCAAACAAATCTCCCCCTCAACAACAGTTTTTTTTCAAATTCCTACCTTCCATTATTATTCCAACTCTATACTACTACTACTACTACACTTATATCTTGTACGTTCTATCTACCTATAACGGGAAATAACATCTTCATGAAAAATGGAATCAATAGGTCCATTCTTGAGGGAGGACCACTTCTGGTTGCACCAATCGGGTCGCAGGTACGACATCGTGGGTGCCGCTCCGACGTTGTTGGGCTAACATCATCGTGTTCTGTCGTTTGGCCATTATCATTTCTGCGAGCACATCGTACTTGAGGTGTTGGTGGTGTGGTGATGGTGGAACTTGATGTTGTCGGGAATATACGCCATACATGTTTGTTTGAGGTTGTGGGATAATGGGGTCCAGGTTTATGTTTTTGTTGAATGACTGAAGCACTCTTGGTTGTAGATGAGCAGGCGGACATACTGTTTACATGATAATAATGGTTAAAAAATAATATTATTATGACTAAACGAAAAAGTCAAACTAAAATAATGGAGTAAGGGCTGTGAAACTGGACAATTTGCATTTAAAATTTGAAACGAAAAGGCAGAAATAGAGCCAAAAAAATCTTCAACATATGGTTTCGAATTTTCAAATTTTTGTTTAATAAACAAATTTAAGCAACAAAGGCGTAGAAATAAAATTTGAAAACATACCTGGGTTTTGCTTCGATTCCGGTGAAACATTACAGTAGTTACGAGGCAAGAACACGCCGGTGCCGGCACAAGCCTTCTTGACGACGGTGGTTTCACGGCACAACCACCGCTACTTCCGCCGTGAACCGCCTTGACGGCGGTTGGTTGACGGCGATGGCTTTCAACTGGGTGTGGAGGCCATGCAGACTGACGAAAGCCCACGGTCTTCCGGCGACAAATCGACCGGCGCCACCGTTGTTACCGCCTCCTACAACCATCTCCGGCAACTGTTGTTGACGAATAAACGCTTCGTTTTCACTCCTCCATATCCCACGGTGTTGATTATGATGAGTTAACGGAGGTCCCACATGACGTGGGGCTCCGAATAGACCTCGGTTAACAAAAACGCCGTCGTTTACGCTGTTCATCTTCATCCTGGCGACGTGTCCGGCGGCGGCGTAAATCAGACCCCAAGCGTCTTCATCCGCTGGACCAAACGGCGTCGTCGGAGAAACATTCCACTTTAAAGTGGATTCCGGCGAACCAGAGAAAACCCTCTTCTTCTAATCAAATCAAACAAACAAAAAAACACCCAAAATTACAACAACAAAGAGCGAATAACTCTACACAACAACATTAATCTTTAGAAAACGAAACTACCTCAACGGGATGTGGGATTTTAAGCCGCTCTTGTAAGGAAACAGAGCGAGTGAAGCGGCGATTTAACCCAGTGATGTCGTCGTCGTCGTCGCTGTCGGACTCGGTGGACGATGATGAGTTGAAGTCGTAAGGGAGGCGGTGGGGATTGAGGGTGTTGATGATGAAAGGGAGTTTGTCGTCGATGTCGCCGGAGAGAAATTCCGACGGAAGCAATGAGGTAAGGTCTGCGAGAGTGTCAGACATTTGGGAAATGGGAGAAGTTTAGTGAGTAAGTTTGGTGGGTTGGGGGTGATATAACAACAATAATAATAATAATAATAATAATAAGGGAAAGGGAGGCAGAAACTGGTGATTAAAGAAATTCAAGAGTGAAGGGAATGTTCATGACACAGCTTTGCTTTTTATCAACGATTCCAGGGTTTCTTTCCAGAAATATATAATAACAATAACAATTATAAAGGTGTCCGTATTTTACATCCGGATAAAAATTATTTTTTTTAAACTAAAATTTAAACTATTAAGTAAATATGTATTTACGTGAGAAATTATAAATATTTGTATTAATTTATTATAACTCACAAAATACAAATCTGTTTAGTAAAAAGTTTACACCAAAATATTTAAAAAAACATAGGTTAAGTTGTAGTCTTAAAACGTTTTTAAATGTGATAGATTAAAACATATAACTAAAATTTAAAACATATTAAGTTTTTGGTTTATGGGTAAATAATATAACTTTATGCAAGTGTTATTAAGTGTAAAATTATTTATTTAACTAATTGTAAGAGATCATATGTAAATAATATTATAAATACTATTTTACCCTCAAAATGGGTTTATCTTATACATTAAATATGATAATTGTTCTTAATTTTATGATATCTTAAAATACTCATCTCATATGCTAATATATAGCAATTATAAGTAAAGGTTGGGTAGTGTAGAGAAAATTCATTAAGGACTCTATCTATTTGTGTTGTGAGTGGCTCTTTCAACATCAAGCTCCCTCATGCCACCCTTATCGCACATCCAGTAGTAGAGTTCATGATCAAGGTGGGCAGCCATATGGGTCGTGCCTCC